>CM028118.1:17639229-17728634 GCA_016170025.1 Anopheles vaneedeni | reverse complement strand
GCAAATTGTTTGCAATGCTTTGATATATAATTCTCGTTTTGGGGGGAGGAAAAAAAAGGCGCTACATCTTGCTGCTACACTACTGCAGGTTCCACTGCAGACGTTAAGAAAATCCTTGACTCGCAGATGGAGGCGCATGGTGGCTGTGCCTGCGTGTGTGCATGTGTGTGTATGTGCATACAATGAGAACCCTACGCACACACCATCATTTATAATGTACGTTTAGTGTTTAGTGTAAAGGAATTTTGCGTTTTTTTTCTCGGGGAAGAAAGTGCTCCATTGGGAATTGAAGAGAATTAATAAGGAAGCTGTACGTGTTAGAATGGCTTCACGACTATTGAAAAGTGCTCGGAAATGAATCGAACGTTGTGCGTGCGTTCCACCGTCGTTAGGATTGACTTTTCTGCAGAAGTGAAAATAAAGAGCGGAAGTGTTCTTTTTACTTACCTTTCTAAACAGTCGGAACGAATCGGAAAGGGAAAAAACCTTCATTTGTGACCGAATGTGAAGTTATGAAATGATGTCTTGGAAGAAAAAAATTTCCTTCCGTGCCAACCTCCTTTCTGTTGAATGGTGATTTTTTCTTGTTCAATCTATTCTTCTCCGTTTGTTCGACTCTCGGGGAATAAGCCTTCGCCTTTCGCTCAGCTCGTTTAGTTTTCTCTTCGACGGTTGAAGGGTTTTCATGCGTGGTCCACGCTCTTCGTTTCTCTCTCTCTCGCTCTCTTACATACATTCATTGGCACATCGACACGCAACATAGATGTGCTACAAGACAAGGATAAAGATTCTATTTTCCGTGCAACGGTGGCCATATGATGAACATGTGAAACTTTTTTTTCCGCCGATGAGAAACCAATGACATTTATACATCAGTCGAAAAGTTTGTGCGTACCTATAACTTCAATGTGCGTTCGACTTGTATAGGTTGCTCCGTTAAGTGAAGCAGTGTTTGCAATAGGTGCACTATGAACAAATTTAAGTGAGTGATAATTGTTAATTCTTCTGCTACGGACTGTACATGGAAAAACGATTTTTCCTCTGCGCTGCATTTTGCTTCCATAGTATGATGATTTCCTCGTAGAAAAAAAAAACATCGGTGACAAATCGGTGTTCCAAAACCGTTGTAGAAAGCAGTATTGATTTCATCACCCATTGTTTGTCATTGGCAGCAAAATGTGATGTACCTCAAAACACAACTAGCAAAGTGCATTAAACAGTGGTCCACAAACAGTGCCAACCGAGCAGAGTTTGTTCCAGATTGCTAAATAAAAGATTCGAATGCAAGCATGCAAGGACTTGGACCATGATGGCAAGATGAAGTTCTCTCCTGGGTAAATTTTGCATTCCGTGCGAACATGCATACACACTTGAGAAGCACGAGCCTATTCGCTTCGTGACATTGAATGTATAATTAAAATCAGTATCATATCGATTTTTCTCATGGGGTACCGTTATTGCAGTCTTATTTTCGCGCAATAGAATTGCACATATTGTTCTTTTTGTGCTGATCAGAAGCAGCACATACATGATGCACAAGCATGTTAATTATACGGTGAGCAGAAAGTTTTTTCCGGATCAAATAACATCCGTTCGTATGGCATTTTGCATTTCAACCATTTTTTGTTTTTATTTTTATTAATCTTATCCCAAAGTCATGTGAGGCTAATGGCACCGTTGAGCATTAACCTCAAGATCGTTAACCTTATTGATGATCATGCTCTACTGATACTACTGTTCACCGAATGCCCTTTACCGAATATTGATGGAGACTCCTGGTACATTTTGAAACATTGTGAAATAAACGCAGGTTACAGTGCACATCCCATCCATACGTGATACGGAAATCATTGCGAAAAGGATTAATATTTTGCGATAATATGTAAAACATGTTAACCGAGATATCCTTAATGATTTGGAGAAAATTTTGAATATTTTTCTTCTCCTCCCAGCAACGAAGGACCCAATAAAAAAGGGCTGCGAGAGAGTGCGTAACAAAGAAATGCAACTAACAAGAGCGAGAGAAGTCTCTTTCATCCTCGTTGCTCTCATAGTCTCTCTCTCTCTCTCTTTCCCTACGCTCATTTCGTTTGACAGTTGTGACTTTTCTTGGTCGAAAATTTACCAGCCGTCAAAGTGTTTGGTTGCAAGCAATAAAAGAGTCGGTTTTTGAGACGGAAAAGGCGATTAGAACCTTCACTAATCCTTCTTTCTGAACTGTTGTAGGTGTGTTAAATCGGTGTTGCTGAAAAGATTAAGACCCAAAGCCTCAGCGTAAGAGGAGCAGCGCCCCGTAGCGGGACGTGTGGCTGCGGCAAAAGGTCGGATCAGCCAGCAGTGTGGTGGTGTGGATACAGAACTACCCCGCCGGAGCAGTAGCAGCACTAGCAGCAGCAGCCGCAGCAGCAGCAGCCGAGCATTAACAAATTCAGCTGATCGCAACAAATCGGTACGTTGCACAAGGCACAAGCGACAGGGTGTTGCGGGAAAAGGGATAATGGGCAAAAGGTGTAAAAAAGTAAAATGCCGTGGAACCTGACAACGAAAGTGGCGATGAGCTGGTGGGTAAAAGGATTGCGTTTTCAGGGTTTTCTTTTAAAATGAAAAGGTGGAAAAGTTTGGCATAAGATGGGGAAAAAATCGTAACAACGTTGTGCTGTGGTGGTTGTGCGTTGCTGGCGGGAGAACCAACGTCAAGAGAGTGAAAGAGAATGGCGAGAGAATAATTGACAGCGCGCGGTGGCAGCTGTATCGAAATGTGCGTATGCTTCGTATATACATACAGATGTAATGTGTGTGCATGTGTAAGTGTGTGTGTGTGTGCGCGCGTGTCGGCGCACGAAGGTGACTGTCGCCATGCAATCGCTGCTGTAATGCAATGCTGAGCATTTGAAATGCTTTGAGTGAAGGGAAAAGTGCGTAGACGAGAGCGAAACGACGAATGTGCGAAAGAGCGAGAAAAAAGGGAGCGTGTGTGTATTCAGTTGTATGCGTGTCAATTCTCTGTAACGCAGATGAGCAGTGTAGACCAGGGTATTTGGCTATGCTGTGTGTAAAAAAAAAGAATCAACGATTCGTTGTCGTCAGCCGTCATCTTGGCAGCAGCTAGCATTTTTGACAGTACAACACTCGGCGCGGTAATTAGTTTTGATTTCGTTCGGACGAAGGTTCACAACTTTACTGGTTCCAGTGGATAAGTATCGACGCGTTGAAATAGTCTATAATCGTCGTGCATTCCGTGCTTCAGGTTGGTGTATTAGATTTAGGCAAAAGAGTGTTGTTCAGGTTGCGCTTAACTATATCAAAATGAAGACGTTTTGTGTGGTTAAAAGAATTCCACGGCAAAGAGCATCATCACTTTTACAGTATTTTTCAAGCAGCAACATTCAAACTACATCCCGATTCAGTTCGAATAGCCTGGAAGCGGCAGTAGTGCCTGCTATGCTCAGTATGCCAAAATATCACGCACACTGTATTGATGTGTACATTCGCATAAGAATGGTGGGTTTGGATATAAATTTACAAAGATACCCATCCGTAAAACTATTCTCCTGTGTTTCTGCACATCGAACAGTGCTAGTGGAAAAAGTGTGTATATTATGTGCGTGAGAAGTGTCACCGTGGACGGGAAAAAGACACATCATCATAATCGTACCTAAACCATTACTCCGTAGCAGGAAAGCGGCAAAACTGAGGCAAACAATTGCAACCAAAGCCGTGTAGATTTTGTTGTTGTAATTTTCATATTTCGTGGATTGATTTTTTCCATCGAATTGGCCCTTCGTTAAAATACCATAAGGGGAACAGTGCTTATGTATCAAAGTAGCCTTACGGCAGGTGTGAAAAGTGTACGTTCCTGGTTTTGAATAGGATGTGTTTTTTTGGCAACATCAAAAGTGTGTATACGTCCGTTCGTTCCTGTATTTAGCTTCAATGTGTACCCTGACCAAACACAGCGTATAGATTTGATTTCGGGGTTGGATCAAAGAGCAAGAATGCTTTAATTCATCCGCTTAGATGGTTTCTATTCAAATGAGATGAATGAATGTTTTGAAAGTTACAAACTATACTTTACTTATCGGAGGTTGTGTATTCTATTTTTTCCTTTGCATGGTTCTTGCTGATCGTATGCTGCAACATATTGCTTGGGTTTATCGTCTGAACACTCCGGTTATTCCGACTACACGCACGCACGCACGCATATGTTGATCGTTATTTTTGTGGAAATTCATCCAAATGCTGCCATGACACCAACTTGCCATCGTCCGGAATCGCTTGAACGTAGGTTTTACTTGAGTTCTTTTGATTCATTCCATTATTACACAAGTATTGCATATTTTAGGTTTTGCAGTGCATATTTAAAGCAGCCTAGGAAGACCGCAACAGAACAACACCACCCGTGGATAATTACTTTGAATGCTGCAAAATCACCTCTTCACCAATGCGTGGCGTTCAACGTCCAGCAGATGACCAATAGCATCGGAGGAGGAATGTGTAGCGTTGCGCATTGAAGAGAACGGCAGATGTAACGCCATTAATTACCAATTTGGTGCTGCAGGAGACGAAGCTAAACGTGCGGGTGCAGGAGCGCGTAGCAGACCGTTGGATGCTGTAAGCCGGGCCGGGTGGACGGTATATGTCGGAGGAGGCCGGTGGAGGCGTAGGATCGGAAGGAATCGCTAGAAGGTCCTATAAACACAGTTGTACACTCACGCACAAGGCAAAAAACAGCCATCTGCAAATCTAACACAACGATCGACGCTGCACTAGGTTCTATTCGGATAGGAAAAAAATCGACAGTAATTCGCTTGCGTTTGCTAACGTTTGCAAGCAATACCGACTGCGAACGCCGAAGCGGGTAGCGGTAGCGATAGGAAACAGTAGTAGTACCGTTAAGGGCTACTACTAGTAAACAGGGGCCTTATCCCTGTCACTTTTCTTGTTTTCCCGGTTCCAAAGCGGCATAGAAAATAAACTTTAATCTGACTCTCGGTTGGTTCGGTGGCACCTCGGAAATGTCCGACACTGGTAGTGGACACGACGGAGGCGCCCAAAAGGACTATTCACAGAAGATGGACGGCGGCGGTGTGCTGGGTGGAGGAGGCAGCGGCGACTTCGATTCTGGCCAGCAAAGCCAGCAAACGGAGCAGGAACTTGCCACGAAGATGCTGCAGATCCAGTCGAAGCGCTTCTACCTGGACGTGAAGCAGAACCGGCGCGGTCGGTTCATCAAGGTGGCAGAAATTGGTGCAGATGGACGGCGCAGTCAGATCTTTCTGGCACTGTCTACTGCGGCCGAGTTCCGAGATCATCTGTCGACCTTCAGCGATTACTACGCATCGCTTGGCCCACCGAATCCGGACAACGTGCCCGAGGACGGTAAGCTGAAGTCGGAGATGATGATAAAGGACAATCGGCGGTACTACCTGGATCTAAAGGAAAACGTACGGGGCCGGTTTCTACGCGTATCGCAAACGATTACGCGAGGTGGCCCACGGTCCCAGATCGCCATTCCGGCCCAGGGTATGATTGAGTTCCGCGACGCCCTAACCGATTTGCTGGAGGAGTTCGGTACCAACGATGGTGGCTACAAGGGCGAGCTGCCCGAGGGGCGCCATATGCGGGTCGATAACAAAAATTTCTATTTCGACATCGGACAGAATAGCCGGGGAATATATATGCGGGTGTCGGAGGTTAAAAGCAACTTCCGCACCGCTATAACGGTGCCGGAAAAGTGCTGGTCACGGTTCCGCGACATCCTCACCGATTACTGTGACAAAATGAAGAAAACGTCCGAGTCAACTACTTCTTCAATCACTGCCGATAATACTTTACAAAAGCAAACATCAAATAATATGTAAAATTTCGAGTTATAAAAATAAACAACAATGAACAAGCAAAGCAAAGGTAAGCAAAGGAATAGTAACAAGAAATACCCAACTGCAAAGTAAACACAGCAAAAGAAAACACAACAAAAACAGAAACAAAAAAAGAACCTAATGGAAAAGTAATAGATACAGATGGAAAGAGAGTAATATAAACAAAAAAAAAACAAAACAAATAATAATAAAGATTATAATAATGATAAATCGTAGATCAAATAGTGATGAGAGCAGATCATGGGAAAAAGGATTGAAAATCGAACACAAGAGAAGCATAAAACACACTGATGCAGCGCTGGGAGGAGAACGATAAATAGAGGATAAATAATAAAAAAGAAGAAAAATACAGTTGGGAATATTTAGTGACAGGTGAAGCAAATTCAGTTAAAATCTAGGACAAACGAATTGGTTGGTTTGTAGTTTGAAGCTAAATTCAAAATGGTGGTGGTTGATGGTAGTTTGTGGAAACGTTAAACGGCAGCAACAGTTAATAGCAAAATGCATATTAAAGGAAAGTGAGAAGTATAACACACGTAGTGGAAATGATAAATGGAGCAAGGGACGAAAGGCACACAATATGAAGGTATCGATTCAGATGGAGCAGGTGATGTGAATTAGGTGAGAAAAATAAGCTACACTTTTCTCCCCTCCCCCTCCCCTTTACCGTATAATGTATCGTTTTCTTGTTCTTAGGCTTTTGTTTTGTAAGATTGTTTATTTTTGCGTCTGTTACTTTATTTAGTTTTTTTTAATTTACTTATTTCTCATGTTATTAACGCAACGAGGCAGAGAAACTATAGACTAGGAGGGAGTATGAACACCCGCCTTTCTACACGCGAATGCACGTGATAAATGCGTTTGAGTAATGGCCACGCACCGTGAACGTCTCAACGCCTTTAAAATCTTTTAACAACTCCCTGTATTTGTAGGCTAGATTTGGGTCCCATCTTGTATCTAGCCTAGTCAAGAAGACCTCATCAAAAGTCTTTAGCAGCGATTGTTGAGACTGTTCTCTGTAAAAAAATAAACAACTAAACGTTTATGATCGATAATTAGTGTACGAGAATAAACCATTTTAAAAAAAGCATACCGTCGAAGCTACGGATACGGAAACAGGCTGGCGGAAAGAAGAACAATGACAAGCATTACTCAAGGGCGTTAAAAGTGAGCAAACATGTAACACCCAGATCACAAAAATCAAGAAAGGGAAACTGCGGAAAATATCCTGCAAAAAATTAACGAGACTAATCAGAAAGATCAGATCAAATCTGAATATATATGGATACGTTGACAGCGAGTGGAAAGAAAACTATTCAAAAGGTTAAAATAAATTGTTGTGTACTGCTAGTTTACGTTGTATTTGTTTGTCCGTTATTACAGCATTGATGCTGCGAAACGAAAAATATGAAGATACCACAGTGTAAAAGAATATAGCAGGAATAACTGGAAGGTAATTACTGTACAATTTATGGGCGCATACGGTGCAATATGTATAGGCTTCATTCAATTGCTGTTACTTCATCCAGAAAAAAAAACATTCAAAAGGACGTAGAGACATTGTTGAACGATAACGGATGAAATAATCCGTGACATTATTTCTCTTAGTTGATCGTTATTGATAGACTGTTATTGATCGATGCGAAATTTTTCACAACATAAAAAGATTGTTTCAAAGTGTTTTGTTCAATCATCAACAAATTGAAAGAGGATAAGTAAGCAATTTTATGTTTCTCCGGCATTGCTAGTCCCGTTAATATTTATAACGTTTGTTTTTTTCAATTTGTTTTCCCTCTTGCCTTTTCACACACAACATATTCCTTGAGTTAAGTAAGTGACAAACATCGTGCAAGTCTATTTGCGATAATGTGTAGAGCAGCTGAGTTTGACCATCAGAAACAAAAGGATTACAGCTGTGGTTCAAAGTAGAAACAAAAGAAAACAAGCAAGAAGCAACCTATATGGAAAACGCAAATTATAACGAAGTCAATATATATTACTGTTAAATGTTACGAGAAGAAAAAGCAAAAGAGAAAAAAAAACATCAACAAGCACAATACAAAATAAGTTTGGGCTGAAGATAAATAGGCGAAAAGAGAGAACGAGAAGAACATAATTGAAGAATGCAAAAGCAAATACATTTTATTTAGAACCATTGTAAGCATAACAACTAAAAAGAAAAATACGGAAAGTAATTGTAAAAAAAAAATCAGAACACTAGAATATGAGATTGTATTGCAAACAGAGCAATGAAAAGAAGAAAACAAATGAAAGATTTTCATTTAGTTCTTTACATTTTACATTCTAATCAAATTGTTTCAAACGGGATGTTTTCCATGAACTGTAAGACCTAATGTGTGCTACGGTGTGCAAACGATTGTGTGCAAAAACTTCAAAGATTCTGTTAAAACCAAACGCAATTTTCGTGTTGGAAAAATGTATGCAAACTTTTCAAACATATGTACTTGTGTGTACGTGGAAAGGAAAGAAGTACAAATTATCGTTAAAATAAGTGTTGTGCATTTGTTTCATTACGTTTTACTGAACAAAGCTTTAAGCTGATGGTTACGTTCAGGAGAAAGAACGTTCGTCTGGGTTCAGTTTCCTATAGTTTACTGCGTTCAATAGCTCATTGCTTCTGATCTCTGTTCAACGTGCACACGATGTTGTTTCAAGCGTCCAGAAATATGTAACTAATAAATAGAAACGGTGTATTTACGGCATACAAATGGAGACTAAATTGATTACAACCAAACAATGCAATACGAGATGCATCTCTGTGTGGAAGGGAACGAATGTGAAAACAAAACAAACAAACAAACCAACAAACAAAACCGGATCGAAAGAGCGCTAGCAATTAAGAAAGGTGACTACTACTAACTATCTATTATGAAATATTGTGAAATTTTAAATTCTGTTGTTTCTTTTCAAGTCTATTATAGCGAATAAACAAGAAAAAGAACAAATAAAAGTATCGTTAAGCTGTAGAACGTGTGCAGGAACACAGAACACAAGCAGGAAATGGGTACGCAAGGGTTGCAACATTATTTGTCAAACGTTTGAAATCGTGCAAGCTGCAGCGGGAAATCAGTAATGTGTGCAATCTTAAATCTGTGCGAATCGGTACCGAAAACCAATGAACAGTATAAACGAGAGAAACCCGAACAGCTGACAAGACGAAAGGGTAGAATAAGTAAGAGAAAAAAAACACACACACAAACGAAAAGAACAAAAAAAAAGAAGTAAAAACTAATGTTAAGATGAACTACCATAGGTAATGATGTAAAGCATTTGATGCGCAAAGAAAAGAAAAAAACAAAAACCCATGAAGAAAATATGGCAGAAATGATGCTAAAGTAACAAAATGCAAACATACACAACAAATACGTTTTGTTCAAGTCATTTTTACGCAAGCCTTTAAGCACTTTAAGCATTTAACGAGCAAACAAGCAAAGAAAAACTACACACATACACTCACACAAAACAAAAATGTAAAACAAAATTACCAACCAATAGTTTGTTTTGCGACCGATTTAAAAAAAAAAGCTACACAGCGGGAAGAAAAACGAAAAATTCAGTAATACAAACACGCCTCCACGAAAGAAGCAAAAAAAAAATCCAAACAAACAAAAATAGAACCGTTTTTCTCGAATTTATACGACACTACCTTATCGCATAATGCGATTTTTAAGCGATCACAATAAAATGTATGCATCTCGAAATCCGACAAAGTCGGAACAGCACGTTCGATGTACGTGAAGTTGTAAAGAAGAAGGAAAAAAATTAAAGGAGAAAAACATAATAATTAAAAACCACAAACGTAAAACATAAGCACACATGACCTGACACTCTAGCACTCATGTACAAGTTTTCGGTGGAGCTCAGTCCGTGTGCGTGTGTGTAAAACAAAACCATTAAAATGACGCTAAGGATGTATTCTTTATTACGTTTGTGAAAGCTCCTATCTTATGGCCACGCTCCCTACTAAAAAGTAATGGTATGAGCATTATTTCAGGAGGTTCGGATCCACCGGCTCGAGAGCGTGGTGTGTTTTTATAGAGTATTAAAAATTTCTCAAAAATTCATTTATTTACAATTTGAAACACCATTCCGGTGTTTCGAACCGATTTCGAAATGTGATCAACCCCGGTGCAGGACGGAAGTAAATCTAATGCAAAAATGTTTGTTTTCACCCGAAGCAAATGGCAACGTACAGCAACTTCGCGCAAACACGTTCCCGTGAACTAATTGATTCCGTTCTTGTGCATTGCGCAGAACCCAGCCAATTCCGGATGCAGAATATAGTTCCGTTCCGTTTTTCGTCCCGTTGTTTAACAGCGAGTGAGTTTCCCAGAAACTCCGCATCCTAGACAGTAGCTTTAATTAATGAGAGAAATGGTTATATTATTAGACAAAAAAAAGCATGGTCATAGACACAGTGAGAACAATGAAACAGCGAAACACAAAAACGTGATCAATCCTTGTGCCAGGGGTGTGGCACAAAACACTAGACCATAACCGCGAATATAACAAGCTGAAAACATTCGGAGATCAAATCTCCTCCCGAAACCACGCGGGTTTACCGAGGGTATCAAAGATGTTACCGTTAAAAAAAAAGAAACCGTACAAGATTATAATAACAATTCTCGATCACTGTGCAAACTGTGCACGCGACAAATCGATGTATTGTGTGTCTGTCACATATCGGTGGCAAAATCGGTGGGAATCAGAAATGGGAAATTGCTGTAGTTTATACGATACGTAAACCTAGAACGACCAAAAACCTTCAAGCAAAACCAACAGACAATGCAAAACGGTAGCAAAGGAAAGCATGCAACAACACGAAAAACGATGGTAGAAACCAGTCAAGTAGAACCTAAAATAAAAAGGTAGACAAAAAGGCAACCGTAACACACAACTGAAGTAAAGTGAAAGTGTGTAAGTAATGTAAGAAAAGAAAAAATAACAAAACAAAAAGGGATAAAGTTACACTATGGAGCAGAGATTGAAATAGATGAAAAAAAAGTATAACCTACAAGCGCAAAAGAAAAGTAAGCATGAGAACAATTACATTGTAGAATGATTTTGTCTCGCAACCCTGTAGAAGTGAATATGTATGAAACAATATAATGTGGTTTATGGCACATATGTGCAAATCGGTGGTATGAAGGAAGTGCAATTTTCCGAAGGAAAAAAAAAAACACAAAAACTACACACCGGCACACATTTTATCAGTACCAGTAGCAAGCGTTCCCCATACAAGTTGGGATTATACTTTTAGAAACAATTCCTTTGTTTTTAAAATATACTAATTTTTAGAACAACATATTTATTTGCTTTAAACGGTATGGTATATGATATTTTGTTTGTTTTTATGAAGAATTACGAACAATACATTTTGAATTTGTCCCCATTATTCGACCCCGACGATAAATACCGAAAACACTCTCAATCATATAGAAGGCAATAGAAGTTAAACGTACGCAAATGAAGAAATGAAAGTTCGTTACGTATAATTAAAGGAAATAATAGCGCTACGAACAGACACATCAAATTCGATGCAATGCGGCATATAAAAAAAAACGAGAAAACGTATAATAAAACCACAGCAAGGGCAAAAGTTATGGAGAGCATTAATTAATATAACTAGATGTGAAGAAAACAGAAAGAAAAATGCATAAATACCAATCACACCGATATGAGCGATTGAAGTGGAAGTGGGACGGAGAAGAGTAACAAATATATAGAAAGCAAAGAAACAAACAATTATGACACAACACAAACAAAGAAAACAACAAAACTAAACCATACAAAACAATTTAAAGAAAACAAAAAGAAAAGAAAGTATATTTTTAAACGATGAAGAAATAGCGAGTTTTTCTTTGGTTCCATATTTTGCTGAAGTACCGTACATTTTTATTATCATTCGAAGCCATTCGTTAAAATATAAGCGAACGAGAAAATAAAACAACCAAATGTGCAGAATTAGAAGGTATTGCGATGGAGCTGTGGTATCCTTCAAATAAGACCAGACGATTAAAAACTAGTGTTAAACTCTTCACGAACATTGGTGATGATGATTCAAACGCAGTTGATAACAAATAAATCAACCAAGGAAAGATAAACTTTATATAGTTTGGTAGCCACCTTAAGCTTAAAATTTATCTTTTCTCCTGGGGTAAGTTTTCCTTATTTCCTTCATACGTATAGATAAAAAACAAGCTTTATTAATAATTTCATACCTGCTATCCTTATTTATAAAAAAATATATATTCATTATTTTAATAGCAA
The DNA here is from genome assembly GCA_016170025.1 of Anopheles vaneedeni. Taxonomy (NCBI): domain Eukaryota; kingdom Metazoa; phylum Arthropoda; class Insecta; order Diptera; family Culicidae; genus Anopheles; species Anopheles vaneedeni. The sequence continues at coordinate 17,716,464 of CM028118.1, read as the reverse complement.
ACATAGCCACTCATGTACTGAGCATTGTGTTGCGGTGCATGTTATATATGAGATCACCGGAAATGTTCGAAAAGAGTTCAAGTAAAGTGTAAGGAAATAAAATATTTTTCTAGCATTCAACAACTAAAAAGCAAATAAACCACCATAGCAAACACTAAAAGCTAAAGGAACCACATGCAACTTTATACCGTGTGTGTATAAAGTGGTAAAATGAAAAAAAGACAACAATTGCAATGTAAAAATAGTTGAAAAACAGAATAAGTTCGGGGAAAATCGGGACATGAACAGGTAAAAGAAACGGGAATAAAACAACACACCGACTGGGAAACGGCATTAATAAAAAAAAACAACAACAAGAAAATAAGAATACGCCCGCAAGGATACCAACAATACGGAGAAAGGGTAAAAATGAGGTAGAAGAATGCAAAAAAACTAATAAATACAGCGAGATAACACGAACAAAATCAGTGAAGCTTGCGAGAGACGGAGGGACATGAAAAACAGAGCAAACAACTTATAAGAACAAAACTGCACTAGAGTTGTAATGGATAAAGGAATAAAAGAGTCGACAGCTTAAAGGTGTTTTGATTATTTGATTCAGGTGTTACAATGTTAGTAGGAAATATACTAATAAATGTGATTACAAACCAATAAAAAAGGAACAAAAAAATAAAAACAAACAAACGAAAACCAACCAATCAAAGTGCGCGTTAAGGTGTTGTGTAAAGATTCTTCTTAGATTTTGTTTCCTTGTGGGATGTACCTACTGTGAACTACACAGCAGTGTTATTCGTACTTACCGTATCGGTTAAAACGAAGTCACTGCTATCGCGTTATGTTTCTCGAGCAAAGCTCTGATCAATGTGGTTCGTTTATTTGCGTACACAAGTTCGCTCAGTCCGGTGACTTCACTGTACAGTGCGAAGTATACCCTCGAGCGAAAAGGTACAATTTCGATTGTTTCTCGAGCACTTACCGCTCGTACTATGTTCTACGTGGTGACCCTATCCTACGTAGAGCTGATCACTAATCTTAACACTTTTTTTCTATTATTCTTCTATCGCAGTGACGCAACAACGATTAGCTTATGTACATCAAACCTCACAGAGAGGCTGACGGTGTAGCTAATTCAACGAATAAATTAAAATCAAAAGTTGAAAACAAAAACATATTCTCTCCTTAATTCACACTCATCCTGGAAGGACTTTACAAGTCCAACTATCGCCTATATATTTCGTGTGAACTATGTGTATGTGTTATGGCAAAACGAATACAAAAATTAATATGTAATGCTACGCTGCCTCCAGCTCAGGTTAAACAGCCTGCTAATCCATTTTGTGTCTGGCTCTGTGTTTTGGGTGTTGTAATCGGCATGTGGTGATATACTGAACATAGTAGTCGTGTCGTTTCTCTTGTGTTGCTGCTGATGACAACCATCAGGTGAAACATTCCCGATCTCTATCAATCTCGACGACGACGAAGGCATTGATGGGGATGACTCGCACATTGGTGGAATGCAATGTGAAACAGTTCGCACTGTGGTCTTTTAATATCACGTTACCTAAACTGCTAATTGCCTAAACAGCAATCTGATCCTATTCGCGATCCGAGTTGAAGGAAACAATAGTTTGTTTATTTTTTTTACATGCCATTTTTTTTCTACTGGACGTATTTCAGTTTGGTCCACCCGAACTGGCTGGCGTACACTTCTCTGTAGCTGTTCTTGAAACCATAGAACGCGTACAGCGCCAAACCTACCAACGTGGGAAGCATACAAAACAAGGTAAACAAAAAAAATTATAATATTTACATCGAAAAAAATGTTCCTTACATCAGATTATGGATGATCAGAGTTATAATGGTTGGCATGCCAATTTGCTTACTAAAATTGTGGATTGTGTTAGACACGGGACACGGGATAATGTACGCTACAGCTACGATGATCCGTTCCGACGGTGTTAGCAGCATTCGCCACCAAGTAGAAAAGCCTAGACAGGTTAGCAGGTGTATTTGTGTGTGAAATAATGGTGGGACTAGCGTCAAATCTACAGCCAAACCGGTGTCGTTCGCGCTATGCATCTGGCAGGAACTGTTTCGGTGGTACCGTCTTCCTTAGACCTTCCTTGAAGTTGCGAAACGATACCCGATGTTCGACCGAGTTGCGTATACTGCTGGGCCGTGTTTCGGGGTTGATCGATTTGAGCACATCGTCGAACAGGAGCTTTTGCTTCTTTTTTGCCGTATCGAATCCCCGGGCACGGTCACGGAAGCTTTCGTCACGCAATTTCGTCGATGTCGGTGTGGCGGAGGAGATGGAATTGTTGGACGAGGCCATACTGAGGCCAGAATCGGTGCTCGATGCCGGTTGCTGCTGATCGCCGATCGTTCGTGGAATACTTTCCTCACTGACCGCCACCACAATGGTTGGTTGCATTGTTTTCGGGCGTCCCATTGCGTCTAGTGGTCCTCGTTGGAGGATCTTCTCTAGTCGCGATCTGAAGGCTGCCCGCGGGTTGGAGGGTTCCGTATCGTTGTCGGTACTGCTAGCACCTTCGTCTCGTGACGTGTCTTTACCAGGAGAGCCAGGAGGTTTGAGGGTAGTGGGAAGTACTACGACTGTGGAACTAGGTACAGGTTTAAGCTTTTTCAATTCCACTTCGTAATATTGACTTTCGGAGGAAGTTACGGGTGTTGGGAGAGGTGTGGTTTGTGGTGTGGTTTCCGTGGGCAAAATCGTTGCCCGTTGGGACTTTCCCTTGCCAAGCGTGTTGAATAGCACCGGATCGAACTTGGGAGCCTGCGGGATAGGACTTTTAGGCGTTTCGGGAATAATTGACCCAGCGCGGATTGTATTGAAGAGCGTTTCGTCAAACTTTGGAGCCGGTGGAATAACCACACTGCTGTACTCGGATCTTGCCCGATCAGTTTCCGGTTCGTCTGTTTCACTTTCCTGTGGAGAATTGGAATGGCTAAGTTTGTTCAGTAACAGCACGAAACTGGGCTCACTCGTTGAGCGAATAATACCGGGACCACCCGGTAGAGATGCAGTGGACAGCTGTCGGGCAGAAATGTCACGCTCGCCTTCCAACTGCACTTCATCTGGCGGGTGCAGTCGTTTGAGCGGCATCTTCACTGGATTGACCAGCAGTGTACTGAGCCGTGTCATAAATCGTTCCTTTTCTGCCGCACGGAAGTTAATGAGGTCTTGTTCCTCTTCGGTTAATTGCTTTGGAGCGGGCTCTCCGTCCTCTGCCATTCCGGCGATGTACATTACACGAGGCTTTAGCTTAAGCTTATCGTTTCCAGAATCCGTTGGAGATTCATCACTAGCGACCGTTATCGTAGGAGTTTGTATTGCTTTACCCGATGCGATAGGTGCGACATCTTGGTCTATCGGCTTTTCGTCAACCGAGATTGTAGATTTAGGTTGATCAGGCAGTGGTTCTTCAGTTTCGTTCTTCTCGGTTTTCTGTTCCACCTCTACGATACTATCGTCTGCCCGATGGATATCGGCGATAACAGACTGCTCTCGGAAGACGGGACTAGCCAGTGACTCATCATCGTCACACTTTGTTCTACCGCTGTATTCTGCTGAACTGAGGTTTTCCTCTCCGGATGGTAGCGTATCTTCGTCGTCCAGAATGTGATCCAAAAATGCGATCGCCTTAGATGTTTCCTTCTCGTCCGTTAAAGAGCCAGGCTCGACCTGTTCACCAGTTCTAGGTGGCGTGATCTTGCGCACATCTCGTTCACCAGTCTCTTCTGCCTGTGCCACAAAATAAACTTTCCCATTTGGTTCGACTTTTTCCGTAAAACCTCGCACTGTTCCCTCGGACAGTGGTATGATCTCGTCGAAACTACTCTTCGGTGTCGATGTGTTCGATCTTGATTGTTTCGTTTGCCGTTGCTCTTCTTCCGGTTCGGTGCCGGCACTGGAGCCGACAACTAAAGCGGATACAACTGCCAGCTCTTTAGTGGGAACACTTGGCTTTAGCTCAATCAATCGGGCATCCTTGTTGACCATCTCGGAGGATATAACTGTGCTAAGGTTTTGTGAATAGTATCCATTCTGTTGCGGGAAGTTCATGTGCTCCCGAACGGTAGAGTTGGATCCAGTTACTACGGAACCATTTTCTAACTCCGCATCATCAACGTCATTTCTTCTGTAGCCCATTTCGGCCGAAGTTTCTACTGCGGGGAAATTTGGTACACGAACGTCCGGATTTTTAGCCGCTCGCATGTTGCAGCAAACGCACGTAAAGTATATTACTAGTCCTAATGTGGGTGGTGGGGGTTGGGGGTAGGCGAGGATTTTTATTGCGGAAGTACGATGTTAAAGGTCCACGGGATGGAAGAATGATGAAGCGATCGGTCCACGGATTCGGTTTTAGCAGCGAGAACCAATTATACCAAGGGATGTAAAAAAAGAAGGAAAGAAATGTTGCATGCAAGCAAGTTAGTTACGCTACAGGAAGAAGAAGGGATTAATCTAGTGAAGGGAATTAGTGTGTTGTGTTAACTAAACTAAACTACAGACTACAGAGTGTGTGGTGCCGTATGTGTACCATGTGATAGTAGTTGCAAGGAAGCATTCGTAAAAAAATCTTACCAATTCCCATCCATATGCCAAACCGTATCCAGGTGTAAACGTCCAACATGAGCATTAGATAGATGTTAACGAAAATACTGATTCCCGGTAGCAGTGGTACCAGAGGTACCCGGAACGGTGCATCGGCTCGCTCGCGTGGTTGTATCGCGATGAGTAGCAGCACAAGCAGTGTAAGACCCAGCAGTACACCGAACAGTATCCAGGCCCATAGTTCCATATCGTAGATAGCGTCTTTTGCGTAGAAGATCGTCAGCGAAAGTGCAATCGCTAGGAGACCTGCAAAAGATCGTTTCGCAACGGTTAAACACAAAGCGGAAGCACAGAAAGCCCCCTTTTTCCCTCCGGGTGAATGTTTAACTTACAGTATATTGTCACCAGTACACCGACCACACTGCTGGACACGTTCGTTGGCAAACGAATGCAAGACAGATTGAACAGCTGCTTAAAGAAAGCGGAACCAGTAACGCGTTCCCGTGGCTTCAGCAAGTTCGATGACTCGTACGTGTCTCTGGTGCTTGTGGATGGTATAGCTGGATCGGGGTTTTCCGAAAATCTGCGTACAAGAGAAAACACACAAACGACATCGATCAGCACGAATGGAGCCGTTAATTTCGAAACACTGATGTTTCGATGTATCAAAATGGCGATGTTAATGACGATAACATTCAAAAACCCTCGCTCATCAACACGTTCTCTATATGACATTGACTTTCGGTGGCAGATAGTTTCCAAAATTTAATTTTGTGTTTTGTTTTTTTACTTTTAATATGGTGGTAGTGGCAAATTTTGCACCAAAATGCAAGGTCATGTTAGTGGGCCTTCAATCGATAATAAAGAACATATCCACACACCTCTACAAATAGCTTCCTTCCGGAAATCCATTTTCCAAAACTCGTCAAACAAGCTAGTTAGACGATGTTAATCTTGAACGAAGGCATATCGTGCCACAATAAAGCAGCTTTGGTTTGAACCGATCGCCTAACGAGTAGGAAAGAAGGCAGTTGAAAGCCCGTTCCACGATCCAAGTCAGGCTTCATTTCACCCGGTGAAGGTTGCCAACTTAGGCTGACAACTTCGTGTGCCATACGGCACAACGAAAATAAATGGTAGAGTTTCACCGTCTACAAGCATGATGCAACATCGTTGATTGGCGTTTGTTGTGCATATAGGGAGACAGTTAAACCGTTTTTTTTTTGCGCGAATACAGTTACAACGAACGGTTCGCGTTCTGCTATACGTACCTCAGAATGAGTATCGAGATTGCAACCACCGTATAAGCCATCAGCGTTCCGATCGACAGCATATTGACTAGTGCCCGCAGATCGAACAAACCACCCATCGTACCGGTAAGCATGGCCGCACAAAGTGTCCCAAATACCGGTGTCTTAAACCGTGGGCTAACTTCACCGAGTGCACGAAAGATCAGCCCATCCTGTGCCATTGCGTAGATGATGCGGGGCTGCGGGAACATTGCGCCAAACAAGCTTGCCACCAGACCGATGATGCCACCGATGGCCACGACCCATTTTGCAAAGTGCCATCCAATTTCGTTGAAAACAAACGGCAACGGAGCGTTAACGTCCTGTTTGTAGTATGGCCAAACGAGCGTCAGCACCGTCGAGACGCCGAAGTACGCAAGAAAGATGATAGTCAACGAACAAAGGATCGCTCTGGGGATGGCCTTCCGGGGGTTTCGCACCTCCTCCCCGGTCGTGGCAATACAGTCGAAGCCAACGAAGCCGAAGAAACAGGTTGCTGCACCACGAAGCGTTCCCTCAAACCCGAACGGGAAAAATCCTCCTTCGCCGGCATTGTACAGGCTGGAAACATTTTCCGGCTTTATGCGCCAATTTTCCGGATCTGCCTTAATGGCACCTGCCACTATAACGAACAGCACGATGAAGATGTTTAGCACAGTAAAGGCATTGTTCACCATGGTAGACTTTTTGAGCCCGAATGCTAAAGCGACTGTAGAGAGAGAAGACATAAAAGATATTAGAATAATATTGGAGGAAAGATCGAATACGTCTTGCTGGTGGATTTCTGCTTAGAAAAAGCCACCCTCTGATCATTATACTCACTGCCAAGCAAGATCGCAACGGAGAAGGCAAAAAAGTCAAAGTAGTTGGACATGAAATCCCACTCAATTGGCGCCACTTCCAGGAAGCGTGTCTTCATCGTATCGTTTGCCAGCGTGTCGATGTAGAGGCTCAAACCGCGTGATACACTCGCCGACCCAATGATGTACTCCAGCATCAGGTTCCAGCCAATGATGAAGGCCATAAACTCGCCGATACACACATAGCTGTAGATGTACGCCGATCCTGACTTGGGTACACGTGCTCCAAACTCAGCGTAGCACAGTCCTGCGCACAGAAGGTGTTTTTGTTTTAGAGAGGATCTTCCATTTTGTTACCACAGTGGTGCTTACCAGCCAGAAAGGACGCCGCAGCTGCTATTAAGAACGACAGCACAACTGAAGGACCTGCCTGATCCTTGGAGACATGGCCTGCAAGCACGTACACACCGACACCGAGCGTTGCACCGACACCGAGTGCCGTCAGGTCAAAGGTGTTCAGTATCCGGCCTAACTTCTCCGAACTGCCATCGAAGGAGAGTACTTTCCTGCGCGTCAGTATGCGCCAACACGAAGGACTAGCCATGACCTCAACACTAAGTTACAAACGATGGTCGCGGTGTGATGGTGACAACTAAGCTCCGTTCTTCTGGCCCAAAGGGTCTCCGCACAGATCGAGCACGATACTGCAGTCGTTGCTGCTCCACGGTCACATACGCTTCTGCGTCTTATCGTTAGTGACTCTCCCCTGTCCTGGTGCGTCGTTATCATAGGTACCTGTCGAAGAAGAAAAGTAAGTAAGAAATTCAATTGCCTATCAGACCTCGCCGGTTGTGTTTGCGAACGTATATCTTCAATTAGGCTATCTACACTGATTGGCATCCCCTTTATCGCTTGTCCGCCAAGACAAAAAAATACCTTCAATACAACGTACCACACTGGACGTAGCGCAAGAAATGGCACGTGATGTGTACGGCAGAATGGGCCACCGACGATGTCTCATCCAATCAGCTGTTTTAACCCGATTGACGACCAACCGGAGAATAAATGAAGGAGTCATAGCTTAAAACCGAAACTCTCTGTTCCCTAATCTTTGCTTTCTTTGTCAACGTTGGCTGATAATACGGACACTACCCCTAACCTTTGCTGGGGAGCTGCTAATGAGTAGATGTATCGATGTGTCATTCATGGAACATACGCGTCGAACCCGTAGTTTGTTTTTGCCTCGAAGAATGTCCGCTTCAGTTCGGAAGTTTCGAAATGAGGCTTATTAGACGGATGAAATCATCCATTTTGCATACAGAGATAAGCCCACTATCTTTTCTGTGTCTCTCTGCTTGTTGTTCGTTCGGTAGATGTCGTTCGGATGCCCACAGCAGCAATTGTTCAATGTGCTTTCTTCAGCTACCAATAAGCGGCACAGTGATTAGATTACATACATGAAGAAAATGTGCTGCGGACCTGATCAGTTGTGGTCATGCGACATCACCTTTATTGATAACTGCTGGTGGGCTCATCTGTCGCTTTGCCCACCGCAGTAGCCAATGGAAGTCAAGATCACGCTATACGATCGCTTACGGGTCATGTCAAACGGAGCAAACAGTAACCAAGCCGCCACCAGTGACAAAAAAGAAGTGCAATTTGTTTTTCCCAGTGACGCTCATCCGTGAAGGACGTGCGTAAATGTGAAGAACAAACTCTAACACACAATGTTGTAGCGTGATGCTTATTGTAGAAGTTGTGATTATAATGCTGAAGAAGAACACAAAAATGATGTTCAACATTGTAGAAGTAAAGTGTTGCTTACAAGCATGGGGACCTAGATTTCATCGTTTGCGATCACGTGCGTAGAGTAGTGATGTGCACACTGCGTAAGAATGAATGAGTGAGTTAAATCTTTCTTATAAGTGAATAAATTCTTATCTCTACAATGAGTTATTATAATTCGTTCGCAATCTAACCTACACAATGAAATTTAAATAACGAATAATTAAAAACAACATGGAATAGTAGTCATTTGACTAGTAAAAGTGTCATTTGAGTCATGATTCTACGCACATACATACGATCTTGCATGGAGTACTACGCACATCAGCGCATCGGCAAGGTTCGGAAGTGGTTTAGTTAGGGTCGAGGTGTGGATTAGTTAGGGTCCCATCGGCTGCCGGGTCCGCTTCACGTGGGTGTCACGATGAATCCCACATAACATATATCGGAGAGACTGGCTTGTCGTCCTTCGAGGTGGGTACCTTTTGAAGGTTCCCTTCCCGTTAACAAAAAAAAAGTCATAATTCTTTAAGGCAACCTTTGACTCACTCATAAACGAGTCAGATCACTCTTGAAAGATTTTTATTCATTCATTATTAAATATACCAAATACCAAATACCAAAGGTTTCAAATGTTGTGTAATCTTAGATGATGATCATTCCGGTGGTCCGGTAGTCCTGACTATTCAAAGAGTCAGTTAGAAGAATTAACATTTATGAGAGTCACTCACTCAGAGCAAATACATTTCAACGAGTTATTATTCCCATCTCTAGCGTACAGAACTAGAAGAAATGGTTACTACAAACGAGCAAACAAATTCTTGTTGAATGATTCAACGCAACAGTATCGACCAAAGCCTTCCAACGCAGCTACAAAACGCAAAGAGCAAAGATAAGACTACAATAATAATAATGCCCCTATATGCTAATGATAATTCTATACCCCACCAATCAAGTACGATTGTGGACCGATTGATAGTGCCATCATCACCGAAAGAAGAACCGTCCCGTGCTGTCCTTGACACTGTTCGGTGTGTTCTAAATTCCTGGTTCTAACAACAAGCAAAAGCTTTACCACCCTTTGCATTGCACAATGACTATTTGCGAATGCCGGCTGCTTCAATCACTCGGGTCATTTCGCTTGCATCGTCCTACGGTGACAGTTCCGGTCGCGTACGCTTCTTTGCTGGGTGGCTGTTAAGTCACTGGCGCTTCTTCAACCGCATCCGTCAATTATGCGATCATCGCGCACTGCACGGTTCGTGGGCTTTTCGTTTCGTTTGCAATTAATAAGACAAATGCGCACAATAGTGACGAGCGAAAGGGATGCAGAAAGATGAATCGTTTTGCTAAGCACCAGTAATGACAAATAGCATAAAACAGACAGACTATCGCTCTACGGTACATAGTATCATGTACAGCTAACTATATCATTATCACAAAACAACCGAGCAATGTTGCCATTTTCGTGAAGAAGCACACAGGTACGGGATCATATTTGGTTTTTCTCTTTCTGTAAATTGATTATTATATTACACTTGTGATGCTTCTTGTTTGTAGTTCGTTTGCCGATCAGCAGTCAGGGTGGGTAGTTGCGCTAATAAGCGATCGTTCGGTGCACTACCAACATTAGACGTGATAACGCGAAACACGATAGCATGCCCGCTTGCATGTGGCTTTTTTCATTGCGTGAGATGCACAGTGAGGGTCGATAATTGTAATGGGCGGGTTGTGGATTTTGGAGGTTATATTCTACGCGCATTGGTAGCGAGAAGCATCATCGAAACAACGCCAGATCAACGATCATACAAAGACGCCAACTGCACTGTGATACATTGGACCACCTCACTAAACAAAACGGACGTTCTCCTACTTTACCGCAACTTATGGAAACAGATTCATCGCGTAGTGTTCACTTTCAAATGCACGCAAGCACGAACCAACCCACCCTGTTAGTGATTTTGCCGCAGCATTGCTGTTAATCCGATAACGCACGAACCTCAAAACACCGCAACTGGCCAGTGGGCCCCCGGGTGGTGAGGTGGAATGCGTTGCGCGTTAATTATTACACTTTCCACTCCGGGGTGTGTTTGCTCAAAGAAAAACAGTACCGAACGGCGGCGCCGGTCCCGAGGGCAAGTAAGTTAGTGGTTCTTTGCCTTTCGTTCACTTTCGCGCGCAACGGTTCGCGTCACTGCACGCATAATCGATGTTACCGCGATGGGCAGCCCCACTGCAGCGATCTGTCTTGCGTTCGCGACCCCAAACAAAAGCTGTATGCACAGCGAAAAGGGACGTCGATAAGGGTGGCCAAATGCGTCCACAAAAGTACGATCGGCATCTACGATCCGACGTAAAACATGTGCCGGCAAGAAATCAAAATCAAATGACCGTGAAAAGAATGGGTACCGAAAACAAAAAAAATGCGCCTCAGGTTGATATGTTTATTGATCAAGGGTATTGGTTATTACCCAACACGATCTTACCAAAACTTTCTTTGGTATCGCTTCATTTAGCTGCAGAAGTCAATCGAGAAAGAGCGTGTGAGTGAAGAGCTGCACAAAAAGGGGATTCTTAAAACATACCCCCACACTTTACTTTTTTCCATCGAAATTAAAAACGGACGAGATAGCAACATTACGATTTGGCAGCATAATGTTGAAGCACGATGCGAATGATTTATTTTCGACTAAATATGTAATACGCACTCGAAGGTGTGTTTGATTAAAGATGTTACTATCACGCCGTGACGCTTTGTTTTATGTAATAAATGATAAATCAAATAAGCAACAAATTTGTACTTGTTGGTTGGTTTGCTAATATGTCAAAATTTAAAAAAAAAATGCTCTTTTATTTTACTTCATTTAAAAAAACAACAAATTAAAGCAAAGAAAGGACTATAGCATTCAGCACTAATATATCATTAAGATATAGTAGTTGAAGGCATTTTAGTAAAGTGAAAAGGTGGCGTATAATTAAGGAAGAAAACTGGTTTAGAAAGCAAAGGCAAACTGTTTGTTAAAAATTAATATTTTAGAAGAAAAAATGATCGTCAACAAAACCATGAATAGTTAGTTTAGAGAAAAAAAGATTTATTTTCCTGAATATGAAACAATAGGTCGCATCGATTTTTTTTTAATTTAAACAAATGAATATATGTTGTATTTAAATATTTTTGCTTTTGAAAATCGCTTATAACAACATTTGAAACATTTTAGGCACACTTTTAAAATGTATTTTATCTTCTGATATTGAGAAATTGGAAATAAAATACCCTAAAGGTACATAATATGGACAATGATATGTCTTCAAGATGTAACGAACTCTAGTCCATGTTGCAAGCTTTTCTGACCTGCTTTCCAGTCAGTTTTATGGTTTCCTCAAAGGTCATCGAATGCAGACCATTGGTTTAACTCATTCGTTTCTTTAATAATATCTCAAGCTGTATTCTTCAAAAAGTGTTTTTAATAGAACTACTCACATTGATTTACCAACTGCAAAAACGATTGCGAATACAAGTTGTTACACAATAAAATAAAAACCGAATGAAAAACAGTCACCTCAATTCTAGCGCGTTACGCCTAGAATCAACAGGTTTCAACTGTGTTGTGTAATTCCCTCATGCTACCCCGGCGGTTCCAGAGATGACATATGAGCCACGTTAGTGTTAATCGTAATCTCTCATGAGTAGCATCTTTACAGATAAGAAACAGGTAGCTCTCCTCTCCGGTAACCGGTAGCTTTGGCTGATTCATGCTATTAGAAACGCGATGAAATAGAACGTGTAGAAAAAAGTGAAGCCATTTTTATCTGCACGTTTCGGATATGAATGCCTAACAAATGTCCCGTAAAAAAAAAACATTGAAGGCAAAGTCTACCTTACGGTTGTTGGCGAAACTAAAAGAGTTTGCTGGAAGATATGTATCGTTCCATCTGTAGCGCATCTACGCAACGGCCGGGTACAGTATTGTTGTTTGTGCGCATCATTTTATCTATACGTAACGTTGTAACGTCTGCCCGAATGGCTGCATGGTGCTGCATGAGGGCTCCGAAAGGGGAGGTCCAAACGGTTGACCGAGGGTCGTGATTCGAGAACCGACATTCTTTCACCCCAATCAACATGCTTGTTCGCAGAGTGGAAAAAGTTGATAAGAGCTTTGGAGGTCCTATTTCATGTCAGCTCGACAACACGCTCGTTTGGCGTATTTCGTGAATCAGTTGCAAAGGGCGGGGAAAATATTGTTTTTGTACACTGAGCACAATTCCTGCTTCCAGCGTCATGTGATCATGTAGGTGCGCAGATACTAACCTAGAAAAGTAAAATCAGGTTCCGTACTTTGAATCACTGTTTGCGAAAGGACGCTTTCGGTTCGGTTGACGTGTGATGTAGCACAGAATCCTTGGAAGGACGTTCAATCAAGGCAGAACGGATTTTACAGCAAACAACAGCCCAAGTGATGCACGTAGTCGATTTCTCTCTTTTCTTCTGGTAGAGAAACAGGCACTTGTCGCTTCTTATCACCGGTGACTAATGATAAACATCACTTCAAATACAGGGGCAATCAATGCGAAAAACCCCTATCGCCCACTACTGGCCACAATTAAAGTCCATTATCAGCTGATACACATTGTACGTATGTATAACGAAACACACTCATCAGCTGCAACGCTTTCCAGACGGTTTGCTGAATTTTACTTATGCGGTTGAAATCACGATCCAAAATAAAACACAATAACCATTTACACTTTAGCAAGGGTTTACTGCTTGCAACCTGTTGCACTGATTCATTTAGGCACTTTTGTCAACGATTGAATAACAAAAATTGCATCTTTGCACCACAGGACACAGCAATATCGCACACTTACTGTCACTGAGGATCAATATGATAATGAATCTGTAGCTAACGGTAGCTTTAAACACACGGTGTGTTTACATCACACGGTCCAGATAACTTCGACGATGGAGCACAAACCAACTGCTGAGTGTCTCGCGCGCGCAGTGTCTTGAACGGAATAACGCACCGTACGCAACCGACCGTAGTAGTACCGTCGTAGTGCCACCAGCTCGTGTGCTCGTGCTTTCTCTCTCCCTCTCGCTCTCTGAGGCTCTCTGGATGGCTCTCCCAAGTGGTCATCATATGGCTTCCTATTTTTGTGTGTGGTTATGTTATGTTCTTTTTGTTTTGTTCGCCGGCTAGTTAAGATTACACTTATCTCGTAGAACCCAGAACCCCGTAGTCAATAGCACCGATTGACATTGTACTACCGATCCGATCCGCTAGGGTTCAGAGTGTAAGTGTTGATTGTTCTTACACGTTCGTGTACGAGGTACGATGAAACAATTCAAGGTTAGGCGTATGGAGGCCAGCATCCAAGCGCTGCACACAAAGATAAGAGATCACTTTTAAAGTGTATATGAGTGTGTGTGTTGTTCGTTGCAAAAGTATTCGGTTTTCAAAAATAAAAAAAAGAAAAGTTTAACGTCATTACGAAGTCAAACAGTTGATAATGTAAAAGAGAAGCGAAAGATGTAAACGATCGCGTTCAATTTACAGCGCGCCTTCCAACTTTAAGCTGTGCAATTCGCATAGTCTACTTTAAGGCGCTTATCTCGGGTAAAGCAAAAACCACGATCCAAAAGACGGACAATTTCAACAGTCTCGTAAAACTGTTTCCCAAGCAAATTTATCTGGCACTGCGGGATGTGCAATGTGTATTGGCCGATTAATCCAACACAAACCGTGCTGACATTGACACCGAAAGTGAAAGTAACGATGTACATACACAGGCGCGTGTAACCTTGACGTCCGATCGGAACCATGTGTGCATGCTAGCCCCGAAACCCAAGTACGACGCTTGTAACAGTGCATTCCATTTTTCTTCGTTGACATTATCGCACCGCCAAAAGCCGATGAGGAAGCCGACTGGCGTGATTGGCGTGACGGCAGCTGGAACGTGTCGACAGCGTGGTTCATCGCCAGAAGAAGATCAATGGTCACACGACGACGCTTCAAGAGCATCATCCGACACGGCGTAATGTTCTTGAACCTTTTCCGAGCGAAGTGAGCAGCGAGCTGATGCAAATGATGACCCAATTTTCGCACGCTGCACATTCCACGCGGTTGTTGTTTTTGGTTTCGAGCGTAACCGTAACTGATGTGCGTGCCGTCGTGCGAAAAAGAGCATCAATTTCCCAGAGGCCGTGCGGAACTGAGCCGATTCCAAACGATTTGTAGGTGAATTACAAACGATCGACTATGGAACTCATAAGCTTAACAGTTTATTTGTAAACCATTTGTTACAGTTTGTGTACATTTTAAAACCGAAAAATAATGACAATTGTCTATAATATCTCACTACTTCCTACCGTCAAAATCGATTACTTATCACATACAAAGTGTTTCTTGTAAAGTGCATTGTGACGAACACTACAAGGGTAAGTGCACTATGCAATTGTATGAGAACTAACTACCTGTAATCTTTCCGTGTTACCTAACCTAAAACGGTTCCTTTGAATGCCCTGCTTTTTTCACATAAGATGTACTAAAAATCTCACACTTATTAGTGATTGTTTTTCGTTTCTATTGGTTTATAAATAAGCACAATCACACTAGTTTTGATGCTTCCTAGTACACCTAGTATGTTTACATGCAAATGTTTACTACCAGCGTACACTAATGTCTTGTTCATACTAAAACTATCGTGCATACCCGGCAATACGATCACCGTCTAGTCTACGACCTACTGCTTCACCGTAGTGAACATGGCGAAAGGGATATCTAGCTGACTCTCCGAGAGCGTTTGGCTTCCGGATCCTTGCACTGAGTGGCGAATGCCGTACGAGAAGTATATGATAAACCCGACGAGCAACCACACCAAAAACCGCACCCAAGTTGCCGCGTCAAGCTGGAACATGAGGTACACGTTCACAAAGATGCTGATCAGTGGGACAAACGGTACGAATGGTACGCGGAAGGTAAGCTGTCGTTCCTCCGTCGGTTGGCAGGATATGATGAGCGTTAGTAGTATCGCTATAATGGCCATTGCCGCTAGCAGGGTACAGATAAGTGGATTATAGCTGTTAAGATGCGCCTGAGCGTGTACCAGAATCGAACTGATCACGCTAATAGCTATCGCTGTATAAAAAAAAATGTGAATGAGCGTTCAACGTTGTTAACAAAAAAAAAGAAGTTCAATGGAATCTTTATTCCACCAGCCCGAAAACTTACCGTAGATAAGCACGCACACCTTCACAATATCAGACGACAGGCTGCTCGGTACCGTGAGGCAGGTCAGGTTGAACAGCTGTTTCACCACGGTGGACGATTTGGTTTGTGTGCTGACGATAAAGTTGGTGTTTTGTTCGTAGCGCAGTACCAACACACTAACCGCTACGATCGTGTACGCTAGCAGCGTACCGATCGACATCATGTCGATAAGCTGATGGAGATTGAACAGCATCGCCATCGTACCGGAGAAAATGCCGGAAAGGATCGTCGCCAGCAGTGGTGTCTTCGTTTTAGGATGAACCGTTCGCAGCTGCTTGTAGATGATACCATCGGACGACATGGCGTAAAGGACGCGCGGCAACGGAAACATCGCGCCGAGTGAGTTGGTGCACAGGGAAAAGATTGCACCGATCGATACGATCCACTTGATTTCCTGCCAGCCAAGATAGTCAAACAGTCGGGGGAACGGTGCAATCGGGTCTTGCAGATAGTACGGTAAGGCCATCGTAAGCACGGTTGCCACACCGAAATACGATAGAAAGATTATAATCAGCGATGCAATGATGGCTAGTGGAATGTTTCGCGAAGGATTCTGCGCTTCCTCACCGGTCGTTGCGATACAATCGAAACCTACGTAACCATAAAAACATTTTGCCGCACCAGCCATAACGCCCGCAATACCGTACGGTAGGAATCCACCCGCACCAATATCGATGCCGGCCGGTACGATGGGATCATTCGGCTGGATGGCCCAATTGGCCGGATCGGCCTTAATGCCAACGGAAACCAACACTACCACAATGACGATCAGATTCACCCCGGTGAAAAGATTGTTCAGCAGTGTTGATTCTTTCACGCCGTACGCCAACAGTGCCGTTATTACCAGCACAACCAGAAACGAAAAGATGTCCGGATATTCCGCCAGAAAGCTAACCTTCATCTGGATCACATCTTTGATAGCGTTGCCCATCCGATGGTCGATCAGTGCGTCGATGTAACCGCTCAAACCTCTCGCGACGCTCGCTGTGCCTATTTTGGGTTAAGGAACGGCAACAGTTAAAATCAACCAACAACCAACCATGAAAGTTGTGAAACAAACTTACCGATAATATACTCCAGCATTAAATTCCAGCCGATCGTAAACGCAGCAAACTCACCGATCGTAATGTAGGTGTAGATGTAAGCCGAGCCAGCTTTCGGTACGCGTGATGCAAACTCGGCATAGCACAAGCCGGCAATGGCCGCCGCTAGGGCTGCAATGACGAATGAAATAACCACACCCGGACCGGCCTGTTCGTACGCAACGGAACCAGCCAGCACGTAGGCACCCAGCCCGAGCGTACTGCCAACACCGAGCCCGGTCAGATCGAGCAATGTAAGCACGCGGGCTAACTTCGAATGGCTTCCATCGTCGTTGTTTGGTTTCTTGCGACTGATAGCTTTCCAAAAGCTTTCCATCTATTTTGCTGATTCGTCACCTGAAGAGGAAAGGTGTAGTATTATTTTACATTTGTTTAATACATTGCAACTCGTACAAACACCATTAAAAGAGACCATAACTTTGCACTGTTTCACAGCTAGAGCTAGAGTTTTCTTAAATGTTTGTATACCTACTCAAAAATGTCAATACTACAGCTACGCTTAAGCCGTTGGTCAGTAAAATGGTTAAAACAAACCAACGAAAATGTGCGAAGGTGCTAAACAATATTTCGGTCAATTAGCTAGTGGATATTTTAAAATGATTGGAAAAGATTTCCGATCGAAAGCATTCCATAATATTGTCATTTGAGAGTCTTATAGGAAAGATGTAGAGCTTCATTATTTTTTTTTTTAAATAATAATGACAACTTTAGGTTAAATAACAAAAAGGAAAATAAATCATACTTTGACTCTAACGAACGAACACATTTCCTTAGGACGCTCGCAATACGGCGAAATTATTTACGGGATGTACACGTTGGCACCGTTTCTTTCGCCTGTCAAATCAATCACTTGTGTACTGACAATGGAGTAACACTAGCCACCACAAACGGTTACAGTTCTAGAATCGATTTCCACGCTGATAGTTCTCGGACGTCCTCATTGTAGCTACAATGAGCTTCTTTGTGCGATCATCCGTAAGCAAACTAACTAGTGTCGATCGGTTGGGGGAAAAAAAAGGAAAAATCCCAATGCAAATTGCTCCAATTTCTCGACCCGTCACAATATAAACAACAATATGTACCACAAAATCTGCTCCATCGGGTAGAACGGTTGAGTTTGTCATAACAATAAAATAAATGTAACAACAAATTGTTACACACGCACACAATACGCTTGCCGGTATGAGGCGGATCGTTGTATACGTATCGTTTGCAGTGCAATCCGTTCCCCGCTACTGAAAATAGCAAAATGCGTTCGCGGCCGATTTATGCGCCATCAGTTATGTGCACAGGGTCCCACATTCCTTCCCTGCCGTCGTATCGCCGCTCAAGGATAAAGCATTTTCGTGCTAATTTAGTACACCCACAGCCCAGAAACGCAGAGCTCTCCTTACACGGCGCTCGGTGCCATTGACCTAGGACAAAGTAATGAACAGAAATCTGTCCGTTTTGCTGAAGGTCTTAACATTTGCAAACATTTGCTGATGAAACCGTTTCCCTCTGTTTCGTATGTATTTTCCGTTCCTATCCCAAAAAACGTGGTGCGAAACAGCCAACGATGCTACCCTGTGTGGTCGCGTGGTGCTGCATGATTTGAATACGTTTGTAAATAATTGCACTATTTATAGCGAGACCCGTGCGAATGAAATCGAATCGACTAGCCGCAACGGTTTATTTCTCTTTCTTTTTCTCCCTCTTTCCCGCTCGATACATTTCAAATCGTTATGTCCAAGTGTATGTTGCTAGTATTTTGGTGACCAAACATCTCCAACACCAAAAAAAAGGAAACAAGTAGGAATCTGTTTGATCTGTTTGTCTGTGTGACCGACGACGCCTACATTGATGCAATCACTAAACGCGTGCTTTATAGTTCAACTGTCAAACGGTAGAAAAAATGAGGATCGCGTTCCAAGAATGGCAACACTGAATGGGAAAACGCAAGAGGAACATGAAAAAAACGTGCGCCACCATGCGTCTCCATCGCGTTGCTCTTCTTCCGGCATTGACGCACGGCACAGGTTCATAACGATCTTCTAGCTAGCGAATTTTATACGTGAATAAATAAACGTATGCTTTTATTTTTCTCGTTTACGATTATCGTTCCTTCCGTCATGTGCCGTTTATGTAACATTAATCCAAAAAAAAACTCCACAACCAGCATTAGCCACGGCGAAAAGAACGACACAAACAACACCTAGGGTGTGTGATAGATCATCACATCTTCATTCGATTTGCACAATGTTAAACAATTTTAATTGGAAAACATAACTTCACACTGTTTCCTACCCCCCGGGGGACATACCGTTCTTGAGCCGTAACTATTGATAGCAGTGTAAATATTTGTAAAACCGTTTGAACACACCGCACTGTTACGAGAAAATTGAAAACTCTCCCCAATACCAGCGATAAGTAGTATCCCCACGGTGGACAATGTTTGCGCGATACTCAGCACTCGAAGACTGAGACTATTTTCAGTGCGAATCAAGCAACGAAGGTATCTTTGAATGGGTCAGTTAAAAAGGATCTGTTTCACAAACACACCGGGAAGCGATGAGCGGCTCAGCTGACGCGACAGATGGGAAGCTACCATTATATATCCGGATGCAAATTTTTATCCACCTTCACACTCGCACCCTGTCAATATGTAGTTTTTTTTCGCATTAGTCCACCGAAACAATCACAATCGGTGTAATGCGGATAGCCTAAGCGTAGGCGCACGGTCGAATGTCGAATAGCGCACGCTATGTGGGGTTTGTGCTATCTTTTTTAAAAGCAATGGTTTGGGAAAATTTCTAGATAACCTTTTACTTCAAAACCATTGATTAGGAAGTAATTTACAACCGTTGTCCGTGAAGGAGATAATAAAAAACAAAACAGCTTATCAATGAGCTCGTTATTTCGTCATCGCTTAAATCTTTTCCCCAATGAGAACCCCTAATTGATGAATGAGTTTTTGTGTCTAAATTGTTCATAAAAACAACACCCACCAAACAATGGACGGTTTACCAATCCCGGTAGACCAATAATAATGCTCACGCTGTCCCGGCTGCTTATCGGATGAACCGATGACGGAGCGGTAAGCTTACTCGATTTGCCGTGGTAAAATGTTGTACACGCGCGTTTTTATTGATTGATTTATTGTTCGTCTCGTTCGTCATCGACGTTATCGTACGGGATGCGTTTTTAAAGCACAATATGTTTGATAATACTCACTAAAGGTAGATTTGTGTAATGAACAACGGTTGAACAGTTTTGTATTCAATTTAATGATATGAGCTTAACTATCAAAGGCTTGGTTATGAGAGTTTTACATTCCCAAGGATAACTAGCAGCCTAGAACGATCAGTTTGGATGGGAAACAAAGGATAAAGAACAAATAATTGCAAAAACAAACGGTGGCGATGGTTTTTTAAATGTTTCTATTTCGAACCTTAAACCACTAGTATGCAATAATTATCACAATCACTTTAAGTGCGGAATTTTTCATCCTGCCCTGTACGCACTAGGTAGTTTGTTTTGTTTTACATGCTCTCCGTTCGTTTTGTACTTAGCTACTTCTTATACTGAATGGACAGCGACATTCGTCCGGGAATTATGCTGCTGTCCGCATAATGCTGACCCAAAATCCCAAACAACGAGTCAACCGTCCAGAGTCTATGGAGGAAAGGCAGCGTTTGAAACGATCGCAGCACCTACATCGATTCGTTCGCTATTGCGTACGTTGGTGCGCCTTGAAATTGGTTGGAATTCTTGCGTTCCGTCGCATCCGAGGCACCATCGTAGCCGGTATTGTCGATACCGTTTGCCTTCGATGCGGCCAGCTCAGCCTTTGTAAGCAATCGTTCACCCTCTATCGAGTGACGGATGCCGTAGCTGAAGTAAATGAAGTATCCGATTGCAATCCAAACGGCGAAACGAATCCAGGTACCGGAGTCGAGCTGGAACATGAGGTACAGATTGAAGAACACACTGATCAGTGGTAACAGTGGCACCAGTGGAACTTTGAACGTAAGCTTAATGCTATCCGTTGGCTGCATGAGAATGATAATGAACAGTGCAACGAGAACGGCAACGAGCACCGCAAGTGCAGCGATAACACCTGGATAGTCAGTATTGATGTAGTCCTCGGCCGGAACTAGAATACCGCAAGCACCGCAAACGAACACGGCTGTTGAAATGGATAATTTGTAACAATATTGTAAGATTTTTTGCCGAATGACGAAATTATTAAGCGAGTAATGATTACCACTTACCAAAAATACAAACACTAAACTTAACCACCGCCGATGACAGCTGCGTCGGTGCTGAAAGACGATCTCGATTCACTAGCTGTCGGATCACTTCCGGCACAGTCACACTTAATTCTGTGCTAGTGAGCAGTTCCTCCGTCTGATAGCGCAAAACCAGCACACTGACGGCGACGATCGTGTAGGCCAGCAACGTACCGATGGACATCATATCGATCAGCTGCTGTAGATTGAACAGGGCCGCCATAATAGCTGCCAGCAGACCGGACAGTAGCGTCGCCAGTACGGGTGTTTGCGTTTTTGGATGTACCGTCTGCAGCTTCTTGTAGATTATTCCATCCGACGACATGGCATACAGGACGCGAGGAAGCGGAAACATTGCACCCAGCAAGCTGGTGCAGAGGGCGAAAATCGCACCAATCGATACGATCCACTTTATCGCGTACCATTCAATCGATTCGAACAGATGAGGAAAGGGTGCTTCCGGATCTTGCAGATAGTACGGAAGAGCCATCGTCAGCACCGTCGAGATGCCAAAGTACGCGAGGAAAATGATGATGAGGGAGATCACGATCGCGAGTGGAATGTTGCGTTCCGGGTTCTTCGCTTCCTCGCCAGTCGTAGCGATACAGTCAAACCCGACGAACCCGTAGAAACATTTCGCAGCACCAGCCATTATGCCGGCAAATCCGAACGGTGCAAATCCACCCGCTCCAGCATTATATTCCGGCGGTATATCTTTGGGATCGATCGTCCAATTGTCGGGATCACAGTTGATGCCACCGGCCACAAGCACAATTCCGATCACGATCAGATTCACGCCGGTAAAGATGTTGTTCATCAGTGTCGATTCCTTTACACCGTACGCTAGCAGACCGGCCAAAATTAACACCACGATGAACGAGAAAAAGTCCGGATAGTCGGATAGGAAGTCGACGTCCATCGGCATTGCTTCGCGCATCGCTTTACTAATCTTGTTGTCAACCAGCGAGTCAATGTAGCCGCTCATGCCACGGGCCACACTGGACGTGCCTGTAAGAACGTGTGAACGGTTGAAGATATTTCAATAGCGGAGCGATACATCCTATTGGACCGTTTTCACCCATCAAACACTTACCGATCACGTACTCCAAGATCAGATTCCAACCGATTGTGAATGCGGTAAACTCGCCAATGCTCACGTAACTGTAGACGTAGGCGGATCCAGCCTTCGGTACACGTGCGGCAAACTCGGCATAGCATAGGGCGGCAATGGCGGAAGCGACGGCAGCTACCAGGAACGAAACAACCACAGCCGGACCGGCCTGTTCGCGTGCCACCGAACCGGCCAGAACGTATACACCCAGCCCGAGCGTACTGCCCACACCGAGCCCGGTCAGATCGAGCAGCGTTAGGACGCGGGCCAACTTCGACTCGGAACCATCGTCTTCATTCTGTTTCTTCCGCGTCAGGGCTGTCCAGAATCGACGTAAAGTGCCTTCCGCTCGCATGATGACGCGCTGGTAAGATTATCTGCCAAAAACGATACGATAAAGAAACGATGAGTGGGGAAAGTGACCGGGATGGTTACATTACTGGCACAGAGTGTGCATAAATTAGTCAAGGCAAGGCAGCAAACCGAGCAGTATTGCGGAAGTTGCCAACTTAGCAACGGTCGATCAATTTCGTTTTTGGCTATCAAATCGAACGCCGTATGCGTGTAACGGACCGAACTAAGGTAATTCCATTTGCACACCAACTAATCGACGACTAGTTCCAAAGCTTGCGACTTGCTTTCGGTGGCCATCTCTTTGCCCGTTGCTTTGGCAGCGTTATTAATGAACTACTTTCACCCAACGCGGGACACCAACAGGTGAGGCAAAATTTCTTAAATTAAAATTTACCCACTTAAGGTCGATGACATTTAGAGCGTAAAGGTTTTGTTTATCAACTTTTAAGTGCTAACCGGAACTTAATTTACCGTTAATTAGTAGCTGAAAGTAAAGGGAAATCACTATCATTCATTTTGATTTTGCGATATTATTAAAATTTGGAGTTGTGATTAGGTATTTTGGGAAAAACCCTGTACTCCAGTATACAAAGCACAAGGTCAATGAAAAAAACCGCATTCAAAACAGGAATCAAAACGGTCGGTAGCATTAATTCTTTTATGTCGTCAGTTCACTTTAGGCACAGCGGCTATTATTTGCATGGCAATGCAATCCAACAAGGGTCGGTACGAACTCGTTTGACTGGAACCTGAACAAAACTCGTCAAGCGTACTAATTTCGCTCACGTTCCATTCCGTAAACTGGCACCGGTAGGGTTGAGAACTTGCTCGAGATAAACCTTGAGACCGTTGGCAAACTGTTCGTGATATTGAATCACAATGACCTATCGGACATGGTCCCGAGATCAACTTAGGGTGTGCAATTACCCAGCGGAATGTGGAGATTCTAAAAATGGGATAAATTTATGTCCTCTTAAACACTTTCTGGTACTAAAAATTTTGACACCACATTTAATCGTGTTCGAATCGCGTTAGTGTAGATTGTTGTTGAGTGAACAAAGCATAAACAAAACACCAATTTTAAGCACCAGTTACGACCAGTGTACCGACAACCCGTTTGTTCCATTAGTTAACACCTACGGCTACGCATGCCAGCTACGCAAGACACATCAAACGTGGCGCTTAATGCGGCCTGCAATAAGGAGTGTAAATTACGTCTAACGTTTTACGCAAACATTTACACTGAATGGATGGATGAATGGAGGAACACAGTACAAATGAACGATAAACGATGTCGACAATGAAAACGGTTTGATTGGACGTATTAGTACCTTTCGTTGCCGATTGATTATGGAGTTATCATTTTTTTATTGCGTTTAATTGTGTGGGATTGTTAGCTTTTCTGATTAATTTACAAGAATTATACGAATGTAAAATATGCGCATTTTCGCATTTTGAAAGCTTAACGCCATAGAATGTTTTCTCTTTAAAGGCTAGCAATATCATTCTAGCAAATTGCAGTATGGCCATAATCATTCAAAACAGTGTCTATTTACCAAATGCTATGATAAAAAAGCCTACTTCGAAACTGGTTCAATGAATTATAATCGATTTCCTCTCACCAACACACATTACAAATGAACAACCATTAATTTATTGGAAAAAAGATATGGCGGAACATTATTAGCAACAAATTGAAATTCACTCAAAGAAGTAAATACTAAATGCTAGGCTAACGAAAAAATAAAAACCAAACTAATAAAATTTCAATGGGAAACTTCCAATGTCGATAACTGTGAAAAATTCTCAATACGGCCAGGCCGTTCTACCTGAATAAATAAAATAAAACAAAAACTGTGAAAAATGTGGCCAATAAAAGACGATTGAGCTTAAATTAACTAAACAAAAATAAAGACTTGGATCAATCTGAAAGCAATAACAGCAGAAAAAGGCTTTCAGAAACAAATAATTGATTTGTACTTTTGAAGAACTCAGCAAACCAATACTACAACTAAGAACGAAAGACGAAAAATAAAAATCATGGAAATGTTTAAATAACCGAAACAAAACACCATAAAAAAATTAGCTTGCGAATAAACTGTAAAAATTAAAATATAATTTACGAAAATTAGGTGAGAAAATTGGAAATATAGAAATATATTGTTTTTTTAATAATAAAAAAAATTAGACGTGCATGATCCATACTGCTCGTTCATTTTTATAAGGATCTCACTGTAAGCAATCTTGTTCAATTCCATTTTGGGGTAAAAGAATCCACACAAAAGCTTTCACTGGTTTCAGTGCCGTACAAGGGAATTAAGCGCTCTGCACTTTTTATAAAGGCAGTGCAAAACCAATCCCATTAGACAGCTATGTAGTAGCTATGTAGCAACAGTCACTTGTTCGAGCATGCTTTTACGGTGATCGGGACAAAATGATCTTTCGTACGTACGAAACGAATGGTGTAATTAAATCATTGCAACATTCACCTACTGTGCTAACGTACTAAGACAACGTGATTTGTCATCCTCTGTCCTCGATTAGAACCAGCTTCCATCGGCAGCGAAGAGTTTGAGAATGACGAAGAAGACCCTTCATGATAATGGGTTATCGATACGGATCGTCATCGATGGTGTGCCAAACAGATGGTGATGTATGGTGCAATATGATCGTCGCACCTAGCGGACTACAGACTTTGTACCAATCTGCCATGGTGCAGTGATTCATGTGGGATCAATGTCGCAAAACATGCTTCAAGAGTTCAGCGAGTGCAAGGACGGTCAGTGAACCGAATGCATCGAACGTCGTGTTAGTTGATTAATGCATCGTGCAGCTACCCTCCCGCAGCCAATCTTTAGCCCCAAAAATGACAGAGATGGTGCCAGAGTTTCAGGCGTGCCGGACAGCTTTCGAGCGATCGCCTTGCATTGGGTTCAAAACGCATCCACCATGAGCGAGTTTCATTGACCAGCGGGGTGCTTCGTAAGGCCAGACAAACAGGCAGACAACTATCAGCTTTTGTTTTGCTCGTCTCATTCGCTTTCATTTCGCGAGTCTACCCGAACCACCTTGATACTGTGCCAGTGTGTCATCTGTGCCGGAGCGGTTCCTCTACTGCGATCACAGAGCGGTTTTATATGCAGAAGGTTAACGACCAAGCAGTGAAAGCGGAATGACCTCCGCGCTATCGTTGACCGCACTACCGGAAGACAAGCATTAAAAGATGGCTTTGCGTTCAAATCTGGAGGTAGAATTCACAGCGGGTTATTGGCAGACTGACGCTAATGGTAATTTGTTGATGGCTCGCTCATTTACATTTTCAAAACAAGAAACGCATAACCAGGGGCGGAAGCAACATCACCGTGATAGTCTTAACAATGATTTATAGAATTAACCATAAATGAAAAACAAATATAAATTTACATTCCACTTCCTAGCATGGCAGCTGACACAAGCGCAACTCCATTTTTCATAGTCTATTACACAACACACCTTTGCCCTTACGGCCAATTGATACGATTGGCAATGCATACTGATAGCAAACCAAAAATTCTCAAATCGTATCCATCAAACGCACAATCGCACCCATTTACATTCCAATTGGACATGGACAGCTCAATTAAAGAAAGGACTTGCATCACCTGATAAGCCTTCGGTTTGTTATGTCTACCAGCATAGACGAACGTCCAACCCGCAGTATGATTGTTTCTAAATCACCCGTATTAAAAGGTGCTGATGTGCCGATGTTGACGGGTGGTCAATAGATAAAGGGTGATTAAGCTCGATCGTTTAAGTGACGACGAAGAAGTGGGGAAGTTATGGAAGAGCTTTCTTTGATGAGAAGAATGGTTTAGGTATATACTTTTTGCGTAAAGCTCCATTGTTACATTTAAATCCCCGACAATAAGCTACCAAAATGAATAGATCGTATAGATCGCTAGACATTCGATCTTTAGCCAGCCTACTTGGAGTTGCCTCTGGTACAACTCTCCATAAGAATATATCACTCAATAAACGGATCAACTTATATAAACAACTGAATTACAGAGTTGGGAAAACACATCAATTCCTACAGACAAGAATTCGCGGACGCGTGCTGGATTGTTACCAGCGTTATCATCGTTTTAAGTTGAAGTGGGAACGTAAAAACGTGTCCAACAGGCTACTTCTCGTGGGACAAATAGCGAACATGCTTATGCGCCAAGAGTGAGAGAAAGTGAGAAGTTTAGAGTACTACAGATGATAAACAAGCTGCTACAAAAACCAAGGATCAGTTTGATTCACCAATAAAAATGCTCAACACAGAGATAGATTAGGAATGTCAACATTCTTTCACTCACATCATTTATGGGCACTCATATTACCAAGATGGAGTAGATCAAATTCTTCTGGCATTATACAAGCGTCGTAAGTACACCTATCTATTCATTACCAACACCCTCACAATTCCTTCAATTTCCTTAAGCAGACTTGGTCAGCCGCGCTCCGTTGAAATATGCAGATTTTCTACTAGCTCGTGCGGATAAAATCATTTAATTGCATTCCATAAAAGCGCACACGACTAATGTCCGTCTTGCCGAGGTCTCTGTCACATTGCCGTTTGCTCCGCGATAGTTCGTGGCGCGGGTTTATCGTCCGTATCATCACCCAACGGACATTTCCTGCTTTTCTGGCAGATGATGATGGAGAGCAAAGTTTCGTTGGTGGGCTATGACGCTATATACTACCATGCTTTGATGGATCGATCCTTAATCAAGCCCGGACTTACTGAATGCTTGTAGTAAACAATCCATCCAGATAAGCGTATAACCAAAAAAAACAATAAAATACCCCCCACGCCACCTTCCAAATTGGCCATCGATCAGATGGTAGTAAATCATACTGAAGGTACCGACCGCTCTATAGCAAGACTGGCAATAGGGTACCGAACTTCGCCGTATCTTGCGTGAGCCACCCCTGGCTCGTGACTGCCAGTGACGCTGATAAGCTCATCGGTTCATTGTTGAACTGCACTGCCTACAGCATGTGCTGCCGGTGGCGTCTTTACCGGCTGTTAAGAACGATCGAGGGCGTCTAAGTGGGTTAATTGCGCGAGGAGAAAATGAAACGAAGGTCTCATCTTTAGTGGATACGTTCTCGCCGAAAGTGAACAAAGCTGTTTACCTCCCCATATTTTAATGAGATCGAAATGAGTACCGACACTTAACGCCAAACGGAGATGCAATGAATGATGAATAATGAACAAACATTTTGTATCTTTCATTTTTTTCATCCAAACAAACACGCTTTATTTCTGTCGATCATATCCCGTACAAAATCTCACTGAGTAAAGAGCAATATATCCTTCACTAAATTAACGACAATTATCTCTTTGCTTTACTGATATTTTTCTTGTTTCGGAGTACTTGGGACATTGCTGGTATCATACACGCCTTTCATACGAGCGAAAGGACGAGTCATGGCATTAACTGTGTAAAATTGACTGGCTTTGTTTCAAATTCAAAGAAGAATCAACTTCGGATAAAATATTACATAAGTAGAGGAGTTTGCAAACTTTCGGATCAGATACCTATTTAGGATTCTCTGCCTAGATTATTTAAGGTTGTAGAAACCATACATTAAAGAAAAAATCCGAATGTTGTCAGAGTCGTTGTCCTCAAATGGCATTTGCAAAGATCAACACCTACACAACAGCAACACATAGTATTTCACAAACAACACTCTCTGGGACACTAACTAGGTATAGCTTATTAACCAAAACAAAAATCCCCATGGAACACATGGCGTGTCTTTCGTCAAGGTTTTTTGCATGCTAATTCTACACCATTGAACCGTGCTTCAAATAAATGGAAACCGGTTTTTACGTAAATTAAACTCGCTGATGATAGTCCATTTCCAAAGTGGGACACATATTAAACTTAAGTTTTTATATATAAAAAAAACCTTACTTTTACTACCTATAGGCCCTCACTACTTCAACCCGATAGAAAGTGTGTGGGATATGGTATACCTTCACATATAGCACTCACTTTATGGCTCCTTGGGGAATCCATAAAAATCCAAATCTTCATGCAGCAAGCGCATCAAATTGCTGCACTTGACAGGAAGTGTTAGTGTCGTAAATAATGATGATTGTGAAGGGATTAGTTACCTACCAAGAAGACAGTAATGTTTGGTTGCACAATGTACGAAGATTCATGTAGTTATTTTACGAAAGAATGGTTGACAAAAGTTTAAAGAATCGATATTTAAAATTATTATGAAATTAACCTCGTTTAAACAGTTTTCACTTATGTATGTGACTCTACGAAGGTCACAGAAACATAAATTAGTGAAGAACGCACTGAATTTGCTTCGATGTTCTATCGCGATGATCGCACCGTATCTAGTAGTCATTGGATCAGCAATCAAAACATAATAATACACCCTACCTCCGGAATGCCTTCAACATTTCATACTCAACTTGATGTTTTTTTAGAATGTGGATATTTTATGTTCTACCATCCTTTACACATTTTATATCCCACACACAAAATCACCTTCCCATTCGCATTCTTAATCGACACGAAACGATGGCGAAGGTCACACAAAAATACATTAGAGTATGGTCACAAGAAGCAAAGGAAGCTTTGCAACGAACATCATCTCAGCACATTTAAGTTCAGCTGAATCTCGATGCCATCTTGGATGGATGAAGAGGTTGTTGTGCGTTTATTGTTACGGGGGGTTTTCTGTAATCCAACAGTTTGAACAAATGAAAAGAATGAACTTCAACCAATGAGTAAATGGCTTGCGGCAACAACAAAATAACAAACCCAATGGAAGCACCAAAAAAAGAAGGTTATCATCACAACGCGTTTCTCTCGTGTTTATTCCATCCAAGTTAATAATATGGCGAATAACTGGCAAGGTAAAAAAAAGCACGAACAAAAGTACCAGAATGGTATGGTAAAACAAAAAAAAAGAGTAAGTATTCCTCTATAAAAACTTGTCCAACAATCATCAACGACTCGTTCCGGACGTACAGCTGTGTTAATACAGCGAGGGCTACTCCCCGCTACTTCCGTTCTGCTTCACTTCTCATACTTCTCTTATTTTGGCCAACAACGATTTCTTTTTGGCACATCAATGCCAACCTGTGTTTAGATCAAAAAACGACCAAATCATTCGATTACATACACTGATCGAATCGAGATAGCGTGTGTGATGAGAATACGAGAAACAAGCTGTATTTTTTTTTTGGTTTGATGTGCATGACCCATCACAGATGGGAATCTGTGCTAAAATGCATTCTTCAAACAAAGTAATTTAATCGATTTGACGTGTAATATTCACAGACGTAATCGTGCTTGTCGATTGAAAGCCATCAACAAATCATTTATCATCTTTAATAAGCGCCCATAACGGCATACAACTACATCCAGTAATTTATATTGGAAGTAATGTTCACTTCACGCATACACTACAGTACTGACACATGGAACAGCATCCAACGAACCAAGGGCTAAGCGCATAATCCAAGGGCGATTATAAAACGATTTTGATTAAAATTCAAACCTCAAAGCATGCGTCGAAACTTAGATGTAAACCCCAAAACGGTCGTAAATTCAATGACAGTATGAAGTGTCGTTTTTGGGGTGAAAATTGTAGTAATATGTAGCCGATCATTTCGATGCGGGCATTCTACTCCTCACGCATATATTAATGCACTCCACACATCGATGATTCAAATCGACAAATTGCTTTACACGCACAGGTATTGCCGTTTTTGTCACGTTTCTAAAGGTGATTGACTGTAAACAATCGTCCCTTTATGTGATGCCGAAGGGTTTTTTGGGGGACTGGCGTTTACAAACCCTTGACGATTAATATGGCGCGATGCAATACAAAACACTGTAATGAGTAGCTATTGGAACCTTCAAAGTAGTCTGCGGTATTAGGCGTAACTACGTGTAACCACGTGAAACCGTGTGGGGAACAACCACGTTGAAAGGCACTTGAAAATACCGTGAACGAAACTCGACGACTTTGAAGGAGTTTGATACTATAAAAGCTGCCATTGCTACCTGAAGGATGAAGAGTGGGTCATCTTGCTATCCTTGTAACATTAAACCGTACGGTAATGCTATGGAGGTTCGATGAAGCATGAAGCCAGGATAATGTCAACACAGTAGAACAAATCAAAATTATAATGTTTTGAAGCTATTTCGTCACATATCTACATTTTTGTTTTCTACCATACTTAATCGATCACAAATGTTTTGGGGCTGATGGAATGAATGGCAGATTAAATACGAGCCGAAATGATGGAGGTTTTGCAACTGGTCCCTCATTTTACTGTACCAAATTTAGTTTGCCACAAACAGCTTTCACTTTTGCTTCTAAACCACCGCAATAACAACAGATACAAATAGCCACGCTAATGGTATGGGCTGCATGCTTGCAGTTAGTATAGCTCATTATAAATCGCTCTGTTCGAAACATTTCACGGCAACGGTGTCACTTTCAATAAATATAGTTCTTATATTTTTCACTTCTTTAACGTGTTTTTCAGCACCATCCTACTTCTGTATCGGATTCGATGTCGTTCCCGTAGCAACATTCCACATCGAAACTTCTTCTATTGACACTTTTATATTGTACTTTGACGATAATAGCCGGCGCACTTGAGTACAATCTTCCACGATACCTTACTTAACCAAAAAACAAAACAAAAAAACATAACGAATAAAGTAACTTTTGCACTTACTGTAGGAAAATAGAAACAAACTGATCCGGCAGTTGGCAAAACAGTTTTTGTTCGACGCGACAACGATTTGGCTTTCGGTTAACCGATCAACTGTACCGGTTGACGTCTGGTCGGGAAATGTGCATTTTTTTTCCTAGCAATTCCACAGGTGAGTGCAGGTGAGCCCACTGTCAGCACGCATCTGATGGAGGGGATACACAACGTACACACATGTCCGCCTGCTCAGCATAGTAAGCATTTGCTAGTGTGGAGCTGTATCGGGGTGGTTTAGTTGTTGTTGTTGTTGCGTAGATAAGTAGTGAACAATACATTGAAGCTAGATCTGTATAGCGTAGGCCATGGTCTATATAACAAAGCAACAAGAAATCCGTCGAGTTGCGTAAAGCTTCCAAATGGTTTAAGTGATTTCTGCAAAACAAACTAAACCATGAGCATGTGTTCGCGTCTGCACGTGGTACGCGTGAAATCCCTATTAAGGAACGCATCAAAAGATTTAAATGCAACGAAAAGCTAGGAAAGTAGTATTTTTTACGATTAAATTGTTTAATAATTAAAATTTGAGTTCCATAACAACGAACAACAAAATTATGTCGAGAAGCGTATAACAAATAATATGTAAAGAGCTTTTTTCATGGAATATTAGGTGGATGATTAGTTGACACGAAACGGTCAGCTATCTAACCTTAATATAAAATTATTTCCTCACGTTCTTATCTACTGCCTGCAACAATAAAATCATCTTCTGTGTGTGTATTTCCAAAAGATTAAATTCCAACGTAAAACATTCTCTACATTTGCTATATCGATTACGGATACATTACCGAAGTCGAGCGAGACGCCAAGAGTTGTCTGAAATACCTGAATGGTAATTAGCTAATTGGGCAAAGACCAAGAATGGATTATCAAATCGGTTATGGACGTCAGCAAGCTCTGAGTACATTTCAAATTTGCCTCTTTTATTCAAATAGGTACGTGAGTGTGTGTGTTTGTAGTATGCATATTTTATCAACAATTATTGATAACAAATAGTTTTAGCGTGCACTACACAATACCATTGGAAGATAAATGAAATAAAACAAAACATTTGGTACATACTAAACCCCTTAAAACGGATATATGCCCTTTTCAAAGTACACAATCATGGCGTAGTCGGTTTGATTGATGCCAAACCGTAGATTGCACCGAGGTGATTGGGCAATCGTAATCATCATATCACAAAAATGCAAGCGGTGTGTGATCTAGTAGAGATAAAGGCGATTAAATGTGTTTAGCGATTGCTTTCGATAGGCGGGTTGGAAGGAGTTACGGTCCGTAGAACTTACAACAACCCGATAAACGATATTATTGTCGTCTCGGGCCATGCCATAAAATGTCTGTTAGTAAACAGAGAGCAATAGGGTTTACCGAGTACGGATAGATTACCACCGGACTTAAGATAGGCACACTGTAACTTTTGGTTTAACTGATTAGATAAAACCACACCCCAAATCTAGGAGACAATCATATGTTAATAATCTGCAAATGGTTATACGCAGCTCCAAAAATTGACGTACATACATTTTTATTATTTGCCGTAAAATCCACATACAGTAATCTGCCATAAAAACCAAAATTTCACCTTCATACATCAGATGGTACACACACTTCTCTACGGTAGTGAGAAAAATGGAACACCTCATACAGCTGACGGTAGCGTGATCTTGGACACTACGGATGGAGTTGTGCATAATGCCGCCAAAATATTCCAAAAACCCAACAAAAAGCAATAAAAAACACTTGCGCTATCGTACTGAGCACGCGGGTTATCATTAGGATACCCTGTTATCAACCATCGAAACCGGTTATAGCATGTGCTTTCGTCCGTAATTAAGGTGAAGTGGTTTGGGCGAAAATAAAAGATGAAATATGCAAAAGAGACAAGCATTTTTAACATGATTCAGATGAATGCTAACGTCGGGTTCTGCGTAATGTAGACGTGATGAGAAAGCATATTACAATGTGACAAGATGACGAGTGTTTTAAATAATGAGTAGTGAAACAAGTACAGGATAAAACTTTTTGCTATAAATAAAGTTTAATGACCTTTGCACAGGTTGAATAAGTAATAAAATAAGTACAGGATAAAACGTATTGCTATTTATGAAAGCTAATGACCTTGCACAGGTCGAAAGGAATAAAGACTCTTTTCGAACAAATTGAGCGCATTTTTTTAGTCCTGTTCATTTGTTCAATTCCATCCCATCTAATAATAAATCCCAAACAAAAAAATACGTATTAATTGGTGCTTTACATATTAATACACACATCCTGTGTAATAACAAATCGGCTCCATCAGTCGATACAATGCAACGTACAATAACAATTTTAAACCCTAAAACTTTCTACCCTAAAACCCACCTTTTTTACTTTATCCTGAATAGCAATTTCGTTTCAGTTCTTATCCAAATAGTTCAAAAAATCTAAATCTTTCTAATGCAATTAGCGGAGTTGAGGCGATCAAATAATTATTACTACATTTCGTACGACTCATCATACGCCTGGAATATGGATTGGATGCTATGAAAATCTCAATTCCAAATCTCCGTATGTCTTCCATGCACATAACTATTATTTATTCGATCGTTAAGTCCATTGTCGAAATAATGGTGTGAACACTGCACTTAAGCGTTTCGTAAGAACATATTCCCATCTGGATCGTCCCCCTTAGCAAGGAATGACTATCAGGCTATGTGGTAAAAATAAGTCTAGTAAGCCGGAAATTACCGTCGGCATATGCTTAGAGGTCATTATGCCAAGAAGAGAGAGAGAGAAAGAATCGTCTGAATCAGGCATGGGCAACCTCAGCACCGCGGACCGTATGCGGCCCTCGAAGTGGTTTTAAGCGGCCCGCGAATCTAGTTTCAAAGTTTCTAGCCAATAGCAAATGTTATATCAAATGTCATTAAGAATTAAAAGTGCAAAATATTCGGTTAATACAACACTCAAAAATAACGAAAACAGGATTTTAAATCCTAATTCACCTTTTAAGTATACAGCAATGCGTCTAGTCCGAAACAGTCCCGGTAAAAGCAGCTTTACTACATTCATTATTATATCAATGCATCCTGTAATGTGGCCCGCCAACCAGTTTTTGATTTTGAATGTGGCCCGAAGCTTTAAAAGATTGATCACCCCTGGTATAAAAATGATATGGCTTCTGAATCACGGATTAAAACAAATCCTGCAAAATGATCATTTCGTTGAAAACTTTTACAGTTCTGCTGTGACTTGAAAATAACAATTGTCTACATTTTAGTATCTATTTTTCGGATGGATTTCACAAGGACAATTTCGCAGAGGAGAATAGCGTTTAGAAAAATTTCTTCTCATAATAGTACGTAATATTAAGATTCTTATTGGTATAACTTTCTGAACCACTTTCAAACATACACATTTACTCACCGCGATGCTTTTACCTTCGTTCGCCTAAATGACGGATAAACTGTGCGGTGGCGGTACTGGCTTACGTGCCTGTAAGCTTTGTGCCGATGCCGGAATAGTCGTACAGCCAACACACGAGTGCAATGTTTCATGAATGAAAATATCACAATCGATGCAAAATACTTGCTGGCAGGCGCCACACTCATACACCATTTTATCCGTACCAATCAAGAGCGTTTTCTGGCATGCGTAACAGTTTGTTACCGGAGGATCTCGTGGTTCCTGCACCTGTACCTGCTCCAGCGGTAATTCGTTAAAATGTGGCACGGGAAACAGATGATGGTAACTGCGAGCAAGATGTGGTGCCGATGCCAACGTAAGCCCGCATGCTGAACACTCCACCGGCAGCTCACAGTACTTGCTGTAGCACTGCGGGCAATGGTAGCCGCCCGAGGTAAGCTTGGCCGGTTCATCTGCACTATCAATGTGGCACATGCACATCGTCAACGGTGGTTCCTTGCCTGATTCTGTCTTGCCATGTGGGAAACCCATTTTAATTAGCGAAAATTCCTGTTGATTGCCGGCCTGCGGTGGATCGATGTGCTGCAGCAGTTGATCCTTGTAGTGCGCATCGTCAAGTACAGCACCGAACATCCCGCCAGTTTCAGTGCACAGGAACTTACAGATTCGAATTTCAGCTGACAGGGAAAGCACGGAGCATCGAACGCCTTCCGTTTTAAGATTTTCTATAGTCAGATGAACGTCATTGGGATCGCAGCTGGTCAAACTTCCCATGATGATCAAAATTTCCCTGCTGGCGTGTTGCGGGATCATGCGTAACGTCTTCAGAGCTAGCTCCAAACCATTTTGAAGCGATGGTTCTCCGACTAGTTGTACCCCGTTGTTTAATGCATGTACAGCCTTTATGTGCTTTCGGGAGCTACCACCCAGTTCAGATATCTTTTCCGCGCGCTTTGCTTTCATTGCAATGACACCAAGCTGGGAGATAGGATTCTGATCGAAAAACTCCTCAATGAAAAGTTCAAGCAACTTAAGCGAACAGATAAAACGGGTTGGTTTTAGATCCGGTACGGTCATAGCCTCGGAACAATCGAGCAGCACATACAGATGGCGCATCATGCCGAGCTTGCTGAAGCCACGTTTCATTGCTTGCCGTTTGCGTTTGTTTTTCTGGATGATGTCTGAGACGGAACCCTCGATAAGGCCATCGTCGTCTTCCTTGATTGCTTCCCTAGGGAATCATTGGGGGACCGGAATAAATGTATTAAATCGCTCGGTAGGACATGCAGTAGTTTGCACCGCACGACGTTTCTTACCATGTTTTCTCGTATCCTGTCTCCCAGCGATATTCCTTAGGATCTTCTTCATCCGCCATTGTGTTACTTTCTGTTATTTCGAAGTTTTTAAGCTTTTTGCTAAGAAATTACACAATTATACAATTATTTCGTTGCTATTTCGTACAGTATGTTTATGGCGCACCGGTGCTAGCTGTATTGTTGTTTTCATCGTGACACATTGGACCTAGGTGGTAAAGAACGAAACAACTTATCGAAACTACTGTCATTATACAGTTGTCAAACAAACGTCAAGGAGCAGCCAAGAAAAAAAACACGCACGAATTTCAGTGCATGTTTTTTCTACCATACAATATTCTAAATTTCGTGCAATTGTTTTTACTATTTTAGTGAAATCAAAGTCAACTAACAATGGCAACAAAGGTAGCAGCCAAGAAATTCAAATGGGCGTTGGATTTCAATACCAAGTTCGTACAACCTTTGAATTATTAAAACCTGGTGCTCTCATGGTGGCACAAGGCTAAACAAATAGTGATGTTCTCAATACTTGTTTTGGTATAAAATGTTTCTTCGCTTGTTTTGGTTGCAGGCCTCGCAGCGGCGGTTCCGATATTGCCGCTCCGCCCGGTTATAATCCGTCGGCTGATGTGATCAGCAGCAAGGTGGTGAATCAAACTGATCAAAGTCACCTAATCCTGAAAAAATCGTGGGAGATTGCCCTCGGACCCATCAAACAATTCCCGATGAACCTGGTTATCATGTACATGTCGGGCAATTCGATTAGTATCTTCCCTATCATGATGGTGGTGATGATGTTCATCCGGCCGATCAAGATGATGCTTTCGACGCATTCCACATTTAAAGTGATTGAAGGTATCTCTGCAACCGGCCAGAAGCTGGTATTTCTGCTGGGCAACCTCGTCAACATCGGTCTGGCTCTGTACAAGTGTCACAGCATGGGCCTCCTTCCAACGCATGCGTCCGATTGGTTAGCATTCGTCGAACCGCAGAAAAGATTGGAATACTCCGGCGGTGGCATCTCGTTACTTTGAGCCGGAACCAGCAATACACAACACGGAGATGCATTTTGGTAAACAGTTTGTATTTATTTTTCACTACCACATAGAGGATGGTGAGAGGGGGAAACAATAAAAAGACGTAAACCATATACAAANTACTCCGGCGGTGGCATCTCGTTACTTTGAGCCGGAACCAGCAATACACAACACGGAGATGCATTTTGGTAAACAGTTTGTATTTATTTTTCACTACCACATAGAGGATGGTGAGAGGGGGAAACAATAAAAAGACGTAAAGCATATACAAAATAGCAAAGATTTGATCTGTGTCAATCAGTAGCCAGTTTTAAAACAAATTACATTACTCTAGCAAAGAAAATAACTAATTTAGAGCCATCCTGAGTATAGTATGCACAAACAACAGTCCCACTAGCCGCGTGACAGCAGGTGTCCAGGTTTCTTAGTTACGGTTTCTTGTACTGATCCGCAAATTCTTTCGCCTTTTCCAATAACTTTCCCGGTTCGTCAACTCTCGGTACCTGAATGATGAAAATAGAACGATCAGTAAACGAAGGCTACGTCATATACTTGAAACAGGAACTGTTGCTCACCTCATAATTTTGCGAGACGTATATTCCGGTGTAAACACCGGCACCGAATGTCAGCTGTTTGGGAAGAAAGAAAAAGCAAGTAAAGGTCACTTAATCTGATCACAACTTTCCCTCTCTTCGTTGATTTTTAAGCATCAAGCTTTTTTAGATCTAAAAATAGTCCACTACTAGCGGTACACCTGCTGCTCATCGTTGATTGGATCGAAACACGGAGGTTATGCAATGTTTGTCCTGTAACGTTTCGATCATGTGATGAGCGCAAACAGGCAAATCTTCCAAAATACTGGAGAAAACTTACCAAAAACTTCAACATGTCTGTTATTCCGAGTGGCTCCACTTTGGACTGCTATTGCTTAACCCTTGGGGTGCTAAAAAACGAAAATGCACTGCGGAATCTCTTGTTTGGAAAAGGAGGTAAACAAATGGAAACTGTCAAATCATGCAAATCATATTCGAAAATGCTCATGGCTTTTCGAATATGGCTCTCTTCTCATATAATTTTTCATTCTAAATCGTTTCATGTTTGTTATAAAATATGCCGTTTCAAAGGTAAATTATGAAGGATCTGCAGAATTTGTCTCTTTATTTTCGTAAAATGTAGGTAAAATGAATAATTCGCCATTCCCCAACCGACATCAATTTGACATTTGACGTTTGCTGCAACACTGCGTACCAACAACAAATCAAGGCCAACTTCGCAGTAAAAACGTTCTGTTAAAATTTTCAGCTGTTGGACTGCGGTGAGTCAAACGCGTTCGTGAATCAATTGTTTCGTCGGCCAAATACAGGTAAGCATCATCACCCCCAACTCCTCAACATCCTCATCTTCATCCGTGTCTTGTTTGGGTTCAAAGTTTCATCAGCGACATACGTGTCTCTGGCGCGGCTATTTGAGGCGCATCTGTACGGTCTATGCATGCCATTGCTTCCTGATCGTACACCGTGTTGAGACCTTTCTGTGAACCCTTGCTAATACCGGAAAAAAGTGTGGTGCAAAAACAAAAAAATCACGTCAGCGCTTTCCCATTGGTGATATTTATAGATCGTGCCGTTCCCATTCTGAAATCTTGATAAAGCGCATTATAGTTCTGCCAAAATGACTCTCGTCTGGGGCATTATTGCATCGTTTTTGTACGTGGAGATATTTGTGGTGCTTTTGCTCGTTCTACCACTCCGGAGCCCGCAGCAATGGCATCGATTTTTCAAATCCCGCTTTCTGGCCATGCTGAGCCGCCAGGCCCAGACCTATTTCTATCTGTTACTGGCTGTGCTAGTTCTGTTCCTGCTGGAAGCCATCCGTGAAATGCGTAAATATTCATCCAACGGTAAGTGGCGGAAAGGAGAAAATTTGCCGCTGTAGACGCAATATTGACTCATGTTTTTTCGATTATTGTCTCAATTGCAGATCACACGCACACCGAAACACACTTGAATGTGGAGATGCAACACAGCATGCGATTGTTCCGGGCACAGCGAAACTTTTACATTTCCGGCTTTGCCATCTTCTTGTCGTTGGTGATCCGGCGCTTGGTGTCACTCATCAGTGGTCAGGCAGTTTTGCTGGCACAAGCTGAAGCTTCCATGAAGCAAGCGCAAAGTGCAACCAGCGCCGCTCGCACCTTGATGAATCAGCAGAAGGATGACGATAAGAAAGCCGATGCCAAGGACAAGCCGGCTGGTGGTGATGCTCCAAATGTAAGTTTATCATATTATGCACCCCTGTAGCGCTCCTTTTTTCATTATCGATTTGCCTTTATTTTCAGACCGATGAGCTGAAGAAGAAAATTACCGAGCTTGAGCAGGAGCTGGCCAAGGAGCGCAAGGATAAGGAAGCGATGAAATCACAATCGGAAAGCCTGAACCGCGAATACGACCGCCTAACGGAAGAGTACAGCAAACTGCAGAAGAAAATCACTATTACTAGTGCGGACAAGAGTGACTAAGATGGTGCGGCCACTATTTCCTGTTAACCACCATTATTTTGATTTTCATTTATCGGTTTAGAGGGGTTTGTTTCTTTATGCCAATTTCAAATGTGCGTACATTTCTTTTCTACCAATGATGTTCATCAGTCATATAAATTTAAGTGTTTTTCACCATACACATATACATATATACTTTTCGACTAATTCACGGTTTGCCTCATAGAGCAGGGACCACTTTTTTTCTTACCCTATGAAGAGCAATTGCATTTCCTTCGAATTAATATTCAATGCTTTAGTAAGCAACTTTAGGAGCATTGGGTTTTACGGTGAACTTTACGAGCGAAAATTTAAAGCAGTGAAAACTTCACTATGCAGCAGAGGAAGGAAGATATCCTTTTCCAGACAGGGTGATATTAAACGAAAGTACTGAATTTCGATCGACAACACAAATCTTAACTGTTTGCAACTAAACAAAAAATCTATTGAATGTAAGAAACCGAGACAAAATAAATGTTTAATAACGAAACCATGCATTGAATTCAGTTGCATTATGTTTAACTCTTTGAAACAGACATTCGATGCATCACGCGTTTAAGTAATCTATTTCACCATCGTTTGATAAACACCATACGTACCTGATACATATGGTGTGCCCTGAACCCCTGCCTTGATAATCATAATCAGCAAAAGTTGGTCGTGATAAGATTTACGAGTTTACATACAGCGGTGAATGATCAATATACTTATTGCTGGCTGTGCTCCTCTTCGTCTCGTGTCTTCTTAGTACGGCATCAGTGGCGGATTTAAACTTCTTGGGGCCCTAAGCGGGAAAGCAAACGGGGCCCCTGCGAAATATTTCCATTGAGAAAATAGTTCTGATTTTATACACTTGCAAGCACGGGGCCCCTGCGAAATACTTCAATTGAGAAAATACAATAATTCTGATTTTATACACTTGCGAGCACGGGGCCCCCTGCAGCCGCTTAGTCCGCGTACCGTTAAACGCGCTACTGTACGGCATCCGCATTACGTGCCTTAACTATCATATAATTTGTCTTTGCCACATTCAAACCATCCATTAACAGCTTTTCCAATCATCTCAGCTTTCCCTTTTTCCCTTTTTGCACAATCCCGAATACTTCTTTTGTGACACTACAATATCAAGAGCCTGCCATTACTGACTTTCCTTGATTTTATTTATCCTTAGCAGGATGGTTATTAAAATGTAAAGGAATTGTATGAAAATGTTCGTATTGGTACAAAAGCCCCTCACGGTCTATCACGGTCAGTAATCGGACTGTAACCCCGTACGCAGAGCGGCTTAACTTGCTACGGATAAATTAGGACAAATAAAGACGACAGGCCAGGACCTTTTGAGGTCATAGTAGCACAAAAGAAGAAGAAGGCATAAAGATCACTACTTTAAATTTGGTCGCAATTTCACTTTATTTGGGGTCAATGACCGCTACTTTAAAACATCTCACCGGCAGGATACTGTAAGCCTAGTGATGTTCGAGAGGAAATCTTAGAATTATCCTTTTCCCCGTATATGTGGAAGAGCAATAGATTAGTCACTATAACAACATTCTTTGAAGGCCAAGAATGCCTAGTAGAACCAGTTTGAGATTGCGAGGGCCCGTTGATGCGTCCGCAAGAAAGCCCAAGATAATGGATTGACGAACGACTCCACTTGATCGTAAGCTTGATTCAAAGAACTTCTGCAGCAGACAATGACCGTGAATCGGTTGTAGTACCTGACAAGACGAAAGAGAAGCTTGTTTTTTTTATAATCGAATCGGAAACAATAGCACTTATTGAATTTTTTTTTAGGTTTTAGGTGACTGCGAAAGTATCTCATAACAGGAGATTATATCGAAGACGCTGATTTGTCTTCGAAATAACTTCCTGTTACGAAATACTTTCGCAGACACCTAAAACCTCACTAATACACAGTCCACAAAATGCCACTCCAAGACCCTATGTAATAGAGATATAAGGTTTGGAATGCGACCTTCGATATCTTCATGGATTCAATACCTTCCGGCCCAAGAAGGAGACAAATATGTGTATAAATGTGTATAAACTTCCCCTAGCGAGATCTATCTATCAAATCCTCACCATTACTGAAGAACGAGATCATGATCCATTATTGGTCGACGTGAAAGACGAGGTAGGAGCGGAGTAATAAAAAAGGGACTAATATTAGTGCGATGAAACACGATGAATACAGGATTTTATTATAATTAATTTTTTATCTTTATTAAACCATTCTCTACGTAGTTCACGGACGAGGACCATCCCGGACTTTCTGACGGACGCATCAACACCATCACTCCATCTCTGTCTGAACTGTCCGTCAATGACTCTTTTGTCCATGTGGACGATCCAAAAGGACTTTTCGGGCTAGGTCGTCCGGTGCCATTCGAATGACATGACCAGCTCACCCAAAGCCAGGTGTAAATGTTTGGAGTGAATTCTCCACCACTTCCATCGCTGTGGAGTTTACCGTGCGAAGTTCGGTTTACTGCTGGAAACTTCTCGCGCAATTCTCTTATTAATTCTACTTCAGTTAGCCTGTGGTCAGGCGTTGGGCTTTTTCCTGGATTAACCCTGGTTCCTGGTTTATTGAGTAATCAATATAGGTTCCTATTCGTGGAGTGCCGCTCGAATTGCCTCGAACAGAAAGGACTCGTAGCTTTGAAGGTTCTGAGGGATGGTTTTCTAAGGGATTGGGATGCAGTTTTATTGCATGCCACGGCGTGCGGACGTAAGCTGGTTATTGCTATTTTCGTATCGCGCTCGTTCTTACGAAGGATGCTCTTTTATTGTATTGATGCTTGTATTTTTAATGTTTCGGGTAATCGCTTATTTAGGATAGCGAAGCTGGCGGTCCCTTGTTATGAATTGCATTTTTGGATATGTTGAAATCGCGTTTATTACTTGGCTTTTCCTGTTGCAGTGTTTATGCAGCTGCATGTTGTAGATTTGAACCTAAGTTAGCCATACGATCCTGCGTAGCATCCTGTTTTATTTTAAGCAGCGTTCTGTTCTTTGTTCATTTTTAACTAGATTTTTATTGCATCTTTCCTAACGTTTGTCTAGCCAGGAAGGACACACAATATTTTTCGATGGTACTGATTTTCTCCCGCGTACGTTATAATTTTTTATGTTACTTACAACCTACATCCACTTAGTATGATTCCGAAAATAAGATTTTAAATAATTAATTAAATTAATATTATAGTTAAATAATTCAAAAATTAAAACAACACTTTACTATTAGAAAAATATTGTTATTAAGACATATTTAATTATTCTCTAATGCCAATACTGGTTTTGTGCAACAACACACTATATTATTGCTATAAAATATGTCCATTTTCTTTCAGAGATATGATATAAAAATGATATAAAAATAAATTCAGTGATTAAATCTCGATGTTCCGGGGCACTCGTAAAAGTTTAACCATCTATGAAAATTAAGTTAACTATTATATACAGTGGTTCACAATCAACATCGGTAAAACACCAAAAGAAGAAGAAAACCCACGATTAAATCCACGAATTAAAGCAATAGAAACACATAGTGTATTATATGATTTAAACTTACCTATTTGTTATCTTTTGTTTGATCAATTGTCATCATTCTTAATCACACGTACCAACATACTGATGTGTTTTTTGTGATTACTTTTTCTTTCTACCACTAGCATCGCATTACACGTTTTTTTTACCTATCGGAAGAATAACAAATCATCTAAATGAAATACAAAACCTTCTACGTATGGTTCGATTCGTTCGTTCCTATTTGATTGAATCCGTATCGTGTCGCCAGAGAACAGCGCGCTGTAGAAATACAATTAAACTAATCAACCAACCGGCAAGTGGATTTAATTGGCCTGTGAACGAAAAACGATACAAAGCAAAAATGCGATAAAATGAGAATAGGTGTGGTGGCTTTGAAAAATGCATACTTTCACGCGCCGCACAGATGCATCCGCTAGCGGACGGGATTAACCACCCCACTAGTATGTCCTAGTGGACTTATATAGATGGTAGGGAAATAGGATAGGGGATCAAAATTTTAACACTACCCAAACCACACACACACACACTTTCCAATCAATCCGATCAGTGCTGGGGAAGGTTTGAAATGGAACCTGTCATTTCCGGTTCCGTCGTTTGAATGCGAAGGACTATGGGATTGAAAATTTATGGACCAATCAAACCCTGCTCGCTACACTACTGACCTGCACCATCATCGGAAAGCAGCTGAAAGTGGCCCCGTTCGTCCATCCGTAGGCGACTCCATTTCGTCAGTGGTGTTGGATCTGCACCGAAGGGTGTTTGGTTATGACAAAAAAAAGGGGGAAAGTACACTTGAGGTTAGAGACACTGTCAAAAATGGCGTTCGATTGTGGTTCGGCTTCACATACGCTCTCCTCCGGAACATTGTGGTTACTATCCATCCGAACCGCTGTTACACACTTACCATAATAGATGGTTTCGCGCTTGCGGATGTAACCGGAATCGGGTACGGTCAGTACGCAGCTGATCGAGGTCGGTGAGATGAGCAAATGTTTATCGATTTTCCCGTAAACGGTCTTATTGTACATGTGGTTAGCATCGGCAGTGACCAATGTGCGCGAACTGACCAGAAATAGATTACCGCTGACACTGTGTTTTATGGTGAGAAAGGAGAACACAATAGTAGGAATAATACAATTAGTTACAGTTACATGTCCGTGGTTGAGATGATGTACTTAGGGTTTTAAAAGATCATTTCATTACACTTACATCAGCAGAAGGTTCGGTTCCGGATATATCATGAACACGCTGCATTTGATTAGTAACATAGTTTCACATTCACCATCATTTTCGTAATGTAGAAGTAACGTTTTTTCGGGCACTGGAACGAATAAAGAGATTGCATTAAAAAAAAAACAAGCTTTAATTGGAGAGTATTGTTTCGTGTAATTAATAAAAACAACATGAGCACATCGTGGAAGGAACGTGGATTTTAAAGAATACACTTTTCCCATACTGTGTCCTGATTCATGTGCAAAACGGAGCTTTTGTACAGAGACCGATTCAGGGCAATGAAAATGGGGCAGTTTGGGCGGAAAGCGAACGTTCGCATTGTCCGTATTCGTTTATGTGCCACTTCCTGTAGTACCTGCATTGATGGATGTTTTTATATTTTTAATGATTCATTTGCATAATTCTCACTATGTTCATAATTTATGAGCAACCAGGCAAGCTACATGAAATAATGCAAAAGATGCATAATGTACTAACTGGTGGTATCGTCGTTAGTTTGTTTCGTCGAATGGTTGTGGCATGGCAATTTTATGTTTTGT
Organism: Anopheles vaneedeni; assembly: GCA_016170025.1. Lineage (NCBI taxonomy): Eukaryota > Metazoa > Arthropoda > Insecta > Diptera > Culicidae > Anopheles > Anopheles vaneedeni. Next base: position 17,671,504 of record CM028118.1, on the reverse strand, counting down.
ATGTGTTTTTTGTTATGCTTATAAAACTGTACAGACATTGCAAAATGTATATTAGATATTATGTTTCAATATAACAGGTAAAGAGAGCTTTCTGTGATGATTGATTCAAAACGTATTAATAATAAACCAGCTTAAATCATTAACTACAATACAAAACACTCAATATGGCATATTTCATCATTTAAAAGCAATTGTAATAATGCAGAAGAATGGAAACTAAGTGCGTTATAAACTAAAGCTACGAGATGCCGAGAGCCATTCATTCACTTGTAAGATTTGATGGGACCAGCAGAATGTGGTCTATTATGAGCTGCTGCAACCAAGCGAAAACATCATCATTTCAGTTCAACGAACGGCAGTGGCAGTTAATTCTGATCGTTAAAACCGCCACTGACGGACGAAAATTGATGCGTCCTGGTTGATGCGAGAACTCTTAGAAAATCGGTACGAGACAAGGCGCTAAAAACTAAATTCGTTTATTACTTCAGAATACTCGTCCTGCCAATAGCTTGGCCATTGCTCCTTCGGATTAATTACTACTACTGAGGTTCCAATCGATGGAGCACGATCTGGGTGACCACTACTTCTCGAATTACAATGACGTCAACGAATAGATCGATGTATGGATAGTGTCCAATGAGACATTCTTTTTTAGAAGTATTATTCGAAAATATATAGTAACATGATTGACGATTATGAGTAACCGAAAGTATTGATCACTCGCAACACTGTGAGTTCCCCCTTGGAGACATCTTCACACAAGGAGATAGATGGTTGGAGATTGCACGTACCCTTCTTCTATCGGAAGCGAGCGTCTAGAAGACATCCGTGGTAGGTGCTAAACTCCCCCAAAAACGCGATCACTTCAACGGAAGTAATCGTCGTAGAATGCAGAGACATTCATAGTAAATGCAAGTCTCTCCCCACATCGCGATCAGCCCCAACGGAAGTTACCGTCGTGGAATGCAGAGACATCCGAGCTATCCCCTAACAACGAGTTTACCATCACCGGATGTAGAAAGAGATAAGATTCGTCGGCTAGGACTATAAAAAGCGACGGTAAGGAACAAATTTTTACTAATTTCTCAATTCTGCTTCGTGGGCGTTCGTGAGTAGGTTCATGGGGAGTCCAATCATTTGTAACAAAAGTTGTTTTTATAACAACGAAGTGACAATCCGCGTAATTTCATTGATGTATGACCATGATTAAGAACGCTATTATACTAGTGATAGATATTTTCAAAAGGATTATGTATACGGTAGACACAATATTATCAAGCTATATTTGATTCTATATGTTTAGAAGCACAATGGAAACAACCGAGAAATCAGTGTTACCAAGGCTGTTGAACGCTACCCATATTATGAAGAAATAGTCTCCATAATTTTATTAAATGTTCAATGTCACCACTAGTTGTACTAATCTCTAGTTTATTACAATCTGAGACTGGATCTTACTACTAGTGAGATTTGAAACTTGAACCACGATTTTTATACTGTCTCATTTGTTGAGATAGCTTCGTCATAATATGGGAAGCGTTCAAAAGTTTTGGTAAGACCAAAACCTCTTAGAATTCCATTAAATGCCTAAACTTTTCCTGCCCAACCGTTAGCAATTTATTTCTTACAAAACATAAAAGGCTTCACAGACACAAAAAGACTAAAAGGTTCTACCTACAGTCGTTGGGAATCAAGAAAATGGGCTGGTCAGCCGGTTGAAAAGATCCTCACAATAAATGTTAAGACGAGGATAAAGATCCTCATAAATAATGCTTGAAGAATACTAGTTTTCCACTACATACGAAAATATGGTTTAGTAAGTTGGTCAACATTATGGAACTATACGGAAGCTTAGAGTTCCCAAAAGTCAGAATTTGTCGATCATTTACACTTTGAGAATGTTATCATGATTTGAATCTAAAACACTTTTTAAAGAATTAATCAAAATAGAACACCTCATGATTACTAAATCATTCCGGTTACATTATTTTATACTTTAAGCTGAAATTCTATTAAAAACATGAGTGAGTCTGTCATTCGGGGGACACCAGAAATTTGGTTTTTTTATTTTTACGGTTTTTTACGGTTTTATAATTGTTTGATTTTTAGTTTTTCGACGCTTCGCGGTCTACGCCTCCTACACGAGTCGACTAAACAGCTCATAGATGAGTGCCGTCGTCTGTCAATCCATTATCCAGGATTTTCTGGCGAACGCATCAATGCTGTCACTAAATCTCAGCCCTCTGTCTATGTGGACGACCTAATAGGATTTGCGGACTTACTTCGAATGGCATGACTAGCCAACCAGAGCCTGACGAGTATAATTTCTTGTACGATAGTGAGTTCGTCGTTTACAATTCCTAGAGTTCGTCATTCTTGCGGGTCCTACATTGTCCTTCCGCACATACGAATCCAAACATCCTGCTGAGACTAAGAAGGTTTCGTCAGTTTTTGGGTAAAGTTCATGTTTAAGAGATATCTGTAAGTACTGGCTATACAGGTTCTAGATAATCGTAGATTCCTTTCCTCAGACCCTCAGCACCTTTGACCCGAAATAGGTGCATTTTTGGACGACTTCAAACGTGCGGCCATCTATCACCCCTGCATATGTCAAAATTGGTTACCAGTGCCAATGATGGTACTACTATTGATTTGGTTATTGTCTAATTAATCTCTAACCCAAGATTTTCTGCTGTCTGTTCAATCCTTTATAATAAGCGTCTGATACAGCGTCTGATACATAGGAAAACCGTAAACCAATTATGCTTATAGAAGATGATCCTTGAAGTTTCCCTCTCAGAATCGCTGGTGGAAAACATCGAAAGTATTGTTTAATTTTTGAAAAACACTCTATACCTTATTAGTCCACTGATAGAAGAAGTCTCACTCACTTTGAGACGCAGTGCTTGCATGTTGTTTTCAATCTACCTGATGTGGAATATCTTCCAGCGGCGAATTATAAAAAAAGTAATGCAATCCTGCTAATGCACACAGGGAAAATGTGAAGCTTAGGAGGTATCAAAATTTTACAATTTTTTTGCCGACATGTAGTTAATACCGCACGTGGTTCAACAATATGGCCTACAAATTTGTATACTACAGCAGTTCTGGCTGATGATTCATGCATTTTTATATATTTACATGAGAATATATTTTCGACATATAAGCAGACCGAATGTATAGATATGAATTTAAATCATTAGTAGATCAAATTATGAATTTGATTAGTGAAAGTTACACAGTAATGTTTTAGCATTTTTTCATAAAAATAAAATTACCAATCCCAGAATTCATAAATCATATTATAACTTTTAATACGACACATTCCGACGTACAGCAAAATTGTTCTCATCCGGTAAAACGTGTAAGAAACTATAAATAGATGTCCACCACAGTAGAAGTGGAACAGATGGAACGAATGGAGTAACATAATCTACCGTCCGATCGGCTCCTTCCTTGCACTGCCAAACGAGCGACTTCAGAGATGTAAATCAATAGATGCGATTACATCGTAAAATGGGACAACGCAACACGATCCAGCAGCTGACGGTTGCGAGGCATACGACGCACATTCCTCAGGAAAGGTAATTACATCGCAGGCCTAATCGAATCACATACCATCCCCCGGGTCCACAGACCTGGGCCGGATGTGCAGAGGCGATGGCGAGAGCAGAAATCGTTCCGTCTACGAAAGACATCAGGAGCGTGGGGCGTGGGAAGGCTAGGAGTACTTACCGACAATCTGAAACCGTGCCATTCGCCGATCGAACGAATCGTACGTCTGTACCGAGCACATGTACTCGCCGCTGTGGTTCAGCTTCGGATTACGTATCACCAAGGCACGGTACTTGTAGTTGATGGAATCGGACATCGAGTAGTTGGTCTGCAGCTCGTTCTTGAACTGGTTCTGTGGCGCGTCACCATTTTCCAGACGATGAATCCACCACCGGGATAAGGCAGGGCCGTTTTACGAAAGGAAATGAACATTGGAATGGCATGAAGTGCTTGAAACGGTTCGACCTTGCTGTACTGTCAATGTGCAGGGGAATGATGGCATTAGAATTATGGATTGCTTTGTAGTGGGTGTACAGTGTGGTGCAGAGATTGACTGCGAGCATAATATCGATAATATAATTTATAATTTATGAAATAATATTTATGATAAATGCATACTTTAATTTACTATAATAATAAGCGTTAAATCAGTCCTGGGAAAAAACTGCGTGAACGCTAATAAATAATGAACGCTAATAATTACAATGATTAAAATGCGATCTTTTTGTTAAGCGCAAAGTATACATTAGGGCGTTATATTTATTGCGGTGAAGAAATCGACCGCAAAATGTGATATAAAACTGTTAGATGGTAAAATTTATAATATCAAAGATGGCATACTGGAGCACTCGTCCTGAGCCACACTGTACCTGTACCACCAGTGTGCTGTGTTTTATGATCGACGACGTTAATGAAGAGCAAAGCCCCGGGTATTTCTTCACTCAGCGCCAAGGAGCTTCGGCGTTTCGCACTTTCTTACCATTCCCACCGGTGTCCGGGACGGTATCCACTGGTAGATGAGCTTCTTGTTGAAGTACCACTTGAGCACGAAGCCACACTCGCGTGCCTTAATCTCGTACTGACAGTCCATGATGAGTGGCTTCAGACCGGCGGCATCGGTGAAGTTCATTTCGCCCGGCACGGTAGACACGATGGCGGTATGATGCTGCTCGGTGGTCGATGTCATCGGCAGGCCTGTGGTAACGTCCTCGCCACCATGCTGTACCGTCGGGTTTGTGCCAGTTCCGACCGCATCGTAAGTGCCGCGATCGAGAACGTACGTCTTCGGTACGTTTAGGTTCGTTATGTGCACGGAATGGTACGCTGCGAATGAGAAAACGGGACAGAATCAGCACAGGTAGAATGACGGTGCCCAAGACCCGCGCGAGATGCGGGATCGTGAATGTACCGATATGTGTGGTTAGATTATAATTTTATGCAATTCCCTCCACATGCGGGGTGGTTCCATTTTGTAGCAAAGGTAGATTCGTTTAGCCGGTGGAAACTCTCGCCCACAACTAAACAGGTTATATACTGCCATTGCAACCATCTCCCCCTTCGCACAAAAGGTTCTTCGGCCAAAATACGGCGTGTGCTACACGCATCCTTACCGTCCTCGCAGGAAACATGAAGCGATTGCATCGCAAGCAAAGCTACCAATACTGATGTCACGCGGAATAATCATCATCATTTGCATGTAAATTCATTTATCTTAATCACGGTGGACTTTGCGGTGTCTGTGTGGGTGTATGGGAAGGAGGCTGGCGCGGAAACCCGTCACGGGAATGATTTTACGAGGCCATACTTTGGCAAATGGCGAGACTTTCAACACGCCCGAGACCGAAGACCGGGAGGATTGGATCTCCTTTTAGCAGGCGACGGATGTCGGTGATGGCGGTGTGAAATGAAAATTCGTTTCGCTCGCGATGAGATTGATGTAGCACAAAGGTACCTACACACCGTTGCGCCAGCATGAGTTGCTGTGAAGTTGTTGTGGCGATGTTGAAAAGCATAAAACGTAACTATCACGCGTCTTTTTACCATTTCCCTCCACAAAACACTCCACACCCACGAAACACAGTGGGTGGTAAGGAAAGGGTGAATAAAGAGAAGAAAAAAACCAAACAAACGTTTGCTGAAGAACATGAATATTTCATTCAACTCGTTCCTTTCGCTTATGCTTGCGCTTTGTTTTAAGCGTATCTTTGGTTGGTCGGTGCACCGTTTGCCTCAAGACGTCAAGAAAAATCCTTGATAGTTGTTTTGCTTACATATTTCTTCGATTCGCGTATCGTGTTGTTCTTTTCTGCGCGATTAATGGAGCAAGATCGTGAATATGAAAATGGAATTAGGGGGAAAAAAAACGATTGCACTTCATCTACTGTGCTGTGTAGCATCTTGTTTATTATGTAGTCACTGTGTAATGGGACAAAAACGAAAAAAAAAACACAAAATGGACAGCAAAACCATAACCATCATCACCCTACACTCTGGGAAGGAGGTGTTTGTTCACTAATGAAATTTGATACTTTTTTTTTACACTCCCGCACAGATGATTGATCATTGTTCTAGTGGACGGCTGTCGTTACAGTCCCTTGTTTTCGTTTCAATTCAATTCTATTGTAGCAGTTTTGTTTTTCCTCATTTTGTTTTTCATTTGAACGAATTATGATTTGAAGTTTCACAACAACAACAACAAAAACACACATTTTTATTGCCTTTCTTACAACTATGTTTTTACATCTGCTACAGTTGCATCATATTTCATCTTTCGCGCCGTCTTTCACTTCAATCACTAGCACCAGCAAGTAGGCGCCTGCAGCTTATGCAATAGTGATTTGCGCCATACTTGCGAATACTTCCTCGGACGAGCAACTTGTGCTGCCAAATGGAAAACAACCACCAACTGGGGACCACTCAACTTTAGCCATCCCCCGTTCACTTGCTTTTAGTGCAATTAAAGCAATATCAATACGTATGTATACTCATTGCATTTTCGACTGGCGGTTCGGATTCTGGCTCGGTTTCCCATTCTGGAACGGTTCTCTGCTCAGGGAATTGGAAAAATGCATGATAAACTTACTGTATTGCATAGCATCACGGGCACTAGAGAGATATCGTATCCCGACAAGGGACGGTAAAGGCATTCACAGAAGAAACAGGAAAAGGGAGAATGAAAGAGAGCGAGAAAGGGACAAAAAGAGGAAAGTTTAATTCAATTTCATTCCACACCACCAACTGCAGCAAGCGGTCAAGTGGGTCAAAGTTGTCATGCTGGGTTTTTCGGGGCCGGTTGTATGGTGTACACGGCTTACACTTTCACGTCCTACTATTTCCTACCGATGCAATACGAACCGGAGTTACCGGGGTTTTTGGGGCTGTGGTTCGGATAGAATGCAAACGTTGCACTATACCGGTTTTGGTCAGTATCGGTGAGATATCGGCATTGTTTGTTTTATAGCAGCCACCAGGCGTCTCCATCGTCTGAACTGCAATACGATGGTAGAGATTACGGTGCATGTTTTCCGTTAGCAAATGTCCTAAATATAATAATGCTTTGAACGAAGAAAAAAAAACAACACCCTAATGAAGTTGATACCTATAACGATCATTGGGTGAAATAAATAGTGAAACTATAGTTGTTTGTAAAGCATACATTTGAAAACTTTGAAGTGTAACTTAGCGAGCAATTCATTTGCCAAAAAAAAAGTTATTAAGTTAGCAAAAGTTATTTTCAAAATTACAAAACTAAATTATCTTGATTCCCTTCACTGCTCGCCTGTGGAAGACATTTCCCTTCTGCAACCAAAATAAAAAAAACTGTCCCACTTTGCACAACAAACATCAAATACTGCCCTAAAAGGTTTTGCCCAACAATTGAGAATTTGTGGTTTAATCTTTGAGGCATACAAAAACACAACAAACAAACAAAAAACACTCTTTCCGCCCTGCACTATTCGGAAAGCTTTGATAAGCTGCGATGGTTTTCGTGGCAACTTTTATCCGGTGTTAATTTGAAAGATCAAAAAGTTCTCGTTAGGCATTTGCGTGGGCAGTGAGTGAGCGAAAGTTGAAGTTTGATTGAAATTATTTTTGGTGCAACAAAACCGAACCATGGCAATATTTGAAACCGCTGCAAATGGTGCAGAAAAAAAACCAGGCGGTTGAGAAAAGTTTCATTTTCTTCTGGCGAAGGTACAGAAGTTGGGTCAAGATTCGTGTGCTGTTATCAACCGCAGAAGTGTATTTAATTAATGAATGTTCACGATTTTCACATCATATTTAAAATCTTTAAAATATTTTAAATAGAAAAATTAACTACACAATGCTATTTGCTAAAAGTGCTTATTTTAAACATTTTTTTTTAAATTAAAGTATAGTTTATTAAACATCTATACGTAAAAATATGAATATCTCAAAAATAATAAAGTGAATAGAATTTATGGACAAAATATAGTGCTACAGGTACAATTTAATTAAATTTCCAAATTAAAGGCTCACTGTACGGCATATCAATGAACTAAGCGTCTCACACTGCCACTCAATTTTACGGATTCCAATCATCTGAACAGTATTGCATAATTTGATTGATTTGAATAAATAATAATAACAATAATAAAAACAACCCCATAACCCAATTCTCCAGATTTGCTGCTCACCTTTCGATGGCCACAGCTTGGGAAAGTGTGAGTTAAATATATGATGAACTTTCAATTTCGGCAACCCGGGATCGAATCGGGAATCGGGAATACTAATTCCGAAACATCCGAAAAATAAAATTCTGCTCAACACCGGCTGCGCACTGCGAGATGGCGCTGAAAGGACAACGCAAAAAAAAGAAGCGGAAGCGTGAAGTAAAAGTTGACCATTTACAACGCCATATGAAACCCAGCGTAAACCCCAAAAAAAAACCCAGGTTTGCATGTTTTGGGAATACATTCACGCAAAAATCCTTACCATCGTCGGGAATATCAAAGAACAAGTTCAAAGGTTCTTTAACAAAGAATGGGGGAAAAAAAACAAGTTTATACAGGGATAATTTTTGGCCCACACGCCCAATTCAATTTGCTGACTGCGCGCCCCGGAATGTGCAAATGTGTACACTGGACCGAAGGGTGGAATAGTATTCTCAGTAAATGAAAAGTAAAAAAAAACACCCAGACACACACACATACACACGAACCGAGGGATCATGTCTTTTAACCTTTTCTTTTTTTTTATTTTATTTTGAAGCACTTGATTTTTGAAAGGCCGATAGGGGCAACTTTTCCGACCATTCCTCATTCATTCCGGACGATGCACCCGGCGGTACCGTTTCCCCAATGACGGCCAGTGACCCCTTGTGCTTCTTGTCCATGTGTGTGTGTGTGTGATGAGTTTTTATGGCAAAATAAGGAAGCAGGTTAAAGTCTTTCAGCTCCAGACGGAATAGCTCCGATGGAATAAATAAGGGTATTGGAGATGTAAGGCAATGAGGAAACGTATGTTCTGAAACTGAAAATAAAAATCCACACCTCCAGGACCAACATTGAAGAATGGTTCGGTTTATACATGGAACGTTTGCTTTTTTGTTTCGTCCCGACCAAGGCAAGCTGAAACTGATCCGTATCTACGTCCTTTTTCCTTCGCTTTATATTATCCAGCGTTTCAGGATTCTGGCGGTACCAACCGATATGTATCCGACAACACTAACCAAGAATCGGGGTACGGTTAGTAGTCGTAGTACTAGCAGTGTTAGTAGTAGTGGCAATAGAAGGGTATGTTTATTTTATCAACCATTCACTTGATCATGCCGACTTTCTTACCGACCCACTCTTCATGGCCGCCTCCCGGGTTAAAAACCGATGGCGAACGATTGAGGTAAGAAGGAAAATAAACCCGACTCGGAAAAAACCCTCTGTTGCACTGTTGGCCTTTCATCTATTTATGTGGCGACCCTTGACGCGGCTTGACCGGCGGTAGACGCAGCAAAAGATGGTTTATTTATGTCCGCCCAGCACACACACATACACACCTATCATCTTCATTCAACGAGGAAAAGGTTTTGTTTTTTTTCTGCTTTCTTGTTTGTTCCTCATGTGTTTGCGAGCGGAAATGGAAAATCAAGCATGGTGTGAACCGAAGCTTTCCAGCGCGCTGAACATTTTAAGCAAACGGCTTGCAGACGTGAATTGCAAGAAAGAATGGGAATAAGCTTAGCTGCTGGTTGTGGTCCAGAAAAAAAACCCGGCAGACTGGTAAACGTTCCGAAGCTGTCTTGAGCCGGAGGATGACGCTTCGTGGTTGGCTCAAGCTCAAATGAAGTTTGTACAGTCCGTTGCGATACCGCCATGATTGCAGCAGCAGCAGCCGGCTTACCCCCCCTTTTCGTCAGTCAACCTGAACAAGATTGGGTAAAGCTAAATTCCACAGCCAGGCCGCACCCGAAACAGGAAGAAATGGGAGGCATGTTAGCCTTTATTGAAATTCTGCTGCCCTCTGTCCTTCTGCCTGCCTGCCTGCCTGCCTGCCTGCGGTAAGATACCGTTCTACAGACTGTGCTACAGACTTGCAAAATCCCGTACGACGTCATATCGGGCAAAAAGGAAAGGATAGTTTCCAACACGGTGTTTCTTTCCCGGCCGGTAGGGAAAGCGACCCCATTGGGTTTGTAATGGCAAACAGGGGAAATAAAACCGAACGAAGTTCGATGTAGTTTTATGGGAGTGGATTTTTGTTGTTTTTGTTTTTCTTTCTTTCTTGAGTGTAATGGTTTATCCAATGTTACTGGAAGCGATTGTTTCATTACAGCACGATTTATTTTTATACGACATACATAACATGTGTGTATTGCTGGGAACGTATTTATTCTGAGCAAATGAACACAATTTTTCAGTATGCATCATTTGAATGTTTCCAAGCTAAATTTCTCTTTGTCGTACGAATGGATTGTGTTCCAATGAATGGAAAATTTTTATACAGTGATTGAAATGTAAATAAGGATAGCAGGATATTCTACGATTGTTTGAGTAAGTTTAGAACTATTGGAAAATCTGATTTATACTTCCTAGTCTCTCTCTCTCTCTTCTTGGCTTTAACGACCTTACAGGTCACGCCGGCCATTTCTGGCTTACTAGACTTATTTTTACCACGTAGCCGGATAGTCAGTCCTTGCTACGGATGGGATTTGAACCCTGTCCGGCCGTGTGGACTGGCGCCGTTTATCACATGCACCATCGGGCCGCCCCACTTCCTCGTATATTACATTAATCGGAAAAATTTACTAATAATTATTTAGCAAACTTCATTTTTGGGGCGGCCCCGTGGCTCATGTGATAAAACGCTGCCCGTCCACACGGCAGGACCGGGTTCAAATCCCATCCGGACCATCCCCCCGTAGCATGGACTGACTATCCTGCTACGTGGTAAAATAAGTCTTGATACGGCCAGGAGTTCTAACCGAAAAAAAAACTTCATTCTTCTTGTTAGTTGGCATTACAACCTCAAGTGGTCTTGGTCTGCCATTACTGTTTTTCCTTGACTTTATTTCCCCTTAGTCGGATAATGAATCCGGCGTACCAAGGTCCATACCAATCCGAATCCCTAGTAAAAACTGGCTATCACACACAACACCGGGCCGCACCGTTAGCAAATCAAAGAGTTGCATAAAATTAAACATTTTCATTTTAACCAAATGGATACCAACAGTTTTTTTTTGTTTCGTAATTTCTTCTTCAATATTGTTTAGAGAAAAAAAAGATTAAATTTCTATACGTAATATAGCACTTTAAAATGAAAAAAGAAAAGAAAATATGCAAAAAATTACAGACATACTGATACGATGTATAATACACCAGTATAAACATACCAAAACAATATTGTGTAATATTTGATAAAACATGTCCATCACAATGCAAAATTTAGACCGGACAAGAGAGGAAGACACTATGAAATACAAAATTAAAGTCTGTTTCAACAAGTTACAACCACGGCTTTATGACAGATTTGTATACCAATAATATTTAGTACGACAGATACGTTGAAAAACACTGAAAACAACAAACTAAAATTTTAATTCTAGAAACTAATATATTGGAGCTACAGAGCTATAGAATACAAAGTGCCTTTAGTTCGAAGGTGAGTATTCCTTTATTTATTAAAAAAGTTTGATTTTATTGAAAAATCTATCAGTTTTCGTCGTTAGTGATTAATAAATTTGTTATTTTTTTTTTAAATGCCTACATCGCCCGGAACTAGGTTCCGATATTTACCATCCTTTACTGAAATGTTCTTTATTAATAAAAAAAATTAATACATAAACAAATCCAAACTCAAACTGCCCATTATGAGTGGACAGCGTACAAAAATAAACAGAGTTCAAAAAGTTTCCCGCTTTCCACAGAAGTAGGAAACAAAGCAAAAAAAACTTCATTGCTTATCTGCTCTGATATCTGGCCATTGGATTCGTGGGACGTAAGGGAAAGGGGATATAGCACAAATTGTACGATAGTAAACATTGGCTAGCAAAAGTAAACAAACTCACATAGCTGCGAAGGGTGTAGGCAAAAGAGATGATTCCTTTTATTGTCTTCAGCTGACGCACTCCGTCCGTTTCCAAAGGGTTTGCCACATCCCCACCCCCCCGTTTGGGCCACTTACCGTTAGATCGCAACAGTCAAAAGTTACCATCGGATCCGACCGACCCGACAAGGATGAGATAGGCAAATTTCTTTTCACCACTTTCCGGCCAATGCTCCAAATGCATAGTTTGCCGTGGCGTCTACGCCTAGCACTAGCGGCAAAGGCACGCTAAAAGCACCATCACGAAGCATCCTCCTAAGCTTTAGTTTATCGCAAACAAAATCTCAAAAACTTTCTCACCCATCGTATTCACACAGTTGCTAGAGTAGTTTTTTTTTCTTTCGCGCTACCACTTTGTTTTGTCCATCGTCTACTAAGTGTTGCCACCATCGTCGTAAGCCAAGCACTCCGCCGAAGGGAGCTGTTGTGAGATTGCGGCAACAAGAAAGGTGGATGCTCTTAACCGGTTCTACTGATGATTATTCATCACACTATGTCGAATACAGCGCAGAGCAGAAAGGTTTTGTACAAGAAGTGAATTATGAAAATCGGAACATGAATTCAAAAGCGTGATTACAAGAAGTATGTGAAAGCTTTTATTTGATTTTTGTAGTAATACTTTCAAAAGTACTACAAGCGGTTGGAACAAAATGAACAGAATTGAAAGTAAAATGTATTATAAGCGATAGCTGGTATGTTTTATAATTTATCCTTCGTAAAGCAAATTATAAGACAAAGTTCTCAAATAGTGCCATTCCGTCCACTCCAACGCTACCCTACACTGTAGGGTGCCCTGGTTGGTATGCCAAAGTATGATGAAAGCATTTATTTCTCAGCCGCTATGTTAATCGACTATGCTTTCACGCGCTGTACAGTGCTGTCGTTCTCGAAAGTGCCTCTTCCTGTGGGGAAGAAGTCATTCGGGACTCATTCAAAGTTTAGCTTTTGCCCCCTTTACACCAACCCTCGTTCATTTACACCCAGCCCATGTCAACCCGATGGATCGTTCTTGGAATTTATATTATTCCATCCTTCCGCTTACCTGAACCACCAGAGCTGATGATGATGCTGGGTGAGGCGTTAGGAACGTTAACCCCCAAAAGTGGAGATGCTTTGCCGGCATGTTTTAATGACGCCAACAGCAGCGTAAGCTGTTTTGCACCCAGCATCCCGAACACATTAAGCACAACACATTTTAATGAATCCCTATACCCCGATGTTGGCGTTGGTTGGCCCGCCGTTGGAATTGTCGGAGCTAATTAAACCGTTCGCAAAGTGTTTTGCAATAATAACGATTATTGGATTAGGTGACCTCCGGTAATGCTCCCGTCCCATTTGCCTTGCTTTGCCCAAACACCCAAAGAAAACCCGGGGCACGTGGCTTGGGGGAGCGTTGGGAGGTGAAAATCGATCGAAATGGATGAACCATGTTTTCGATGATCCTGACAAAAGGCCCATGCTTTTGATTAGGGTATAACTGTACTGCCCTGTGCTCCGTTTTGCTCGCAGCGAGAATGATGGGAATTGTATGTTAAATATGTTATTGGAAATTAATTGCAGCTTTTGCGCGAAAACCGCCGTACCGTACAGCTGGGCAGAGAGAGAAAGGTCCTCATCCGGTTTACGGTTTAGCGCTAGACGACCAAAACTTGATGCAATGCAGTTAAATTATAATATGCCAGCAGGCACGAGGATGGAATGGATGAAAGGATTATATCCCATCATCGTCATCATCGCCGCAATGTCGTTAAAAGGTAATAAAATAAAATAATTGAATGTAATCTACATAATGAACGTGTGGTTCCGATTCATGCGCTATATGGAAACACCGAAACGTTTTGAATTTGTCATCAATTGTACCTGGTGGTTTGAAAATGTATGTATGATCGTTCGGTTCTCTTGATTTCATTCGAATATGGTCACATTGGTATCTTTTCAGAAGATATCATATTAAATTGTTTTACATCAGTGCTTTTTATACAGTGCTTAAGATAGTTATAAGAATGCAGGATTAAAATAATTAGGCTCAAATTAGACAGCTGAAAGCTGAAACTAGTGACGCCAGTCTTACATCACAAATTCGGTATAAAATTTCAGTCCCTGGGTTAACTAAAGTCAAGATGTTGAGAACTGAAGTTGAGATTGCAGTGTTACAAAAGAAGTAAGAAATTTGGGAAAATAGAAAATGAACATGGACTAAAGAGAAAACAGTTGCAAATCAATTAAGCAGTAGACTACATACTTTTCTAACGAGAGCCAGTTAGCGCCCCACTCAACAAAAAGAAGAAACAAAAAATGTGAATATTTTAAAATTGAAAATGTTACATCAAAATCAAAAATCTGAAAATTCATTCAATAATACAAGTACAGCTAATCCCCGAGTTACACGGTACCTGATATACGCGGACTTGTAGGTAATGATATTTGACAGCTCTGCGATTTTATAATACGAAATGAAAGAGAATAAGTAAAAACTGGTTGATAATTCTTTTAAACTCAATCCAATCAATTTGCCACTATTTTGTTAATGTTTCCCGTCAAAAGTCGCCATATAAACGTAATATATTACGAGCAAAGCAGAAATTTTGCTTATTATTTATTTATTTATTTTGTTATGTTAGTATAACGTACTTTATTGTATTGTGTTTCGCCGGTAACGGACCCGACGTGGCCAGAACCCTGGTGATGAGCAAAGAGAGAGCGATGTGCGATCGTACGTACTTATATAAACTAACCTAGTACTAAAATCTTATACTAATACACGTATACCTTAATTATGCTATAATTTACAGGGTGGCTCGCACCACAATTTATTAACAATTCTTTCGTCTAAACGAAATTCGAGATATTTTTGCAGATCATTGTGGGGTAGTTATAGTAGTGTAACTCGAGGGCTACCTTTAGCCGGTTAGTAATACCTGTTAGGTAATTTTAAGGTTATCATTTTAAAAATTTTGAAAAATTTTCAATTATGAGGATATTCTAGGATATTAATTTTAAGGAATTTCTTTACCCGCTTAAATTAGTACCATACCAAAATAACATTTTACAAGCCAAAATATAAATGTTACTGTTCCAAGTTCCATAACGCTCTGACCTTTATTCGTGTTGAGTGTCACCCTAATGTTCACTCTGTCAAAAGTAAATTTTCTTGCGTCTGGAATTTCAGCTTTTAAATACTTTTTAACATAAATTTAAGGTATAATGTGTAGCATCTAAACAGATGCTTACATCTGCCAGATATTCATGAACATTTGTACTAAATTCGATTCCTCATTTAATTCACTCACTTACTTGGCCGTAATAGAAAATATACATGGAAAATAAAAATAAATCACTTTTCAAAAGGTCATATCTTACACAAGCCATAAAATTAACACGATAAATTCACCATCCAACAAGGTCGGACAATCGATTGCAGCAAGCACGATGGCATGCAGTAAAAACATGATAACATTGTAATGCTTGTAGCGATGGTAGCGGAAATATGTTTTTAAATAAATTTTAAATTAAATCCACATTTCTCAGCTCACTGCAAACCATAGAAGTGTGCACACGTATGCGAGACGCGAACTGAATTATGTACTCTCGCGTTACATCCTTCCCCTTTGCATTCCCAGCCGCATTCAGTCGTGCGAGTTCACTTGACCACCACGTTTCCACTTTGGGTAAGCTTCGGGGCGATAAGTTTATGGAAAAATTGTTCCACAAATGCTCCTTTTCCTCAACTTTCTACGTACGTCCATTTTCCGCACTTGATAGTGTGAGGACTGAGCTACTGGGTGATAGCAGTGTTCGTTAGCTAGCACAACCGGAAATGAGCTTAAATGTGCCAATTAAATTTAATAAATTGACTTGATAAGCAGCGTGGCAACGGGGTTGGCCAAAGTTACACCTAAAAGTGTAGCAGTCCCGCAGATACTTCCATTCGCTGTATCTGGACGTTGTATCCTATCCGTAGAATGAACGCAAAAATATTGTGAATGGAGGTCGTGTATTTATTACTCGTTAGAGCAAGTGTTATATGTTTTACAGAAGAAATGAAGAAAAAAACAATGATAACGCAGCATGGTAACTTCACGTTATCAAGTAATGATTTCATATAGTATACTAAATTCCAAAAAATGTATACAATTATAATGATCATCATTCGAAAAGGTTCGGTTAATATGAGAAAATACCCGTAGAAATATTCGGTTACAATCGATTTTAAAAAGATTAATAAAGCATTAAATTAAAAAAACGTTTCTTTTTAAAGCGGTGTTTTGATAATCCATATAGAAAATTTATATTACTCTAGAAAAGTGCTACGAAAATTTTCAAATATTTTATTTTTTTTTNAGAGGGCGCATTTTACGACCGACCCATCTCATCCCAAGAGTTCCTTCGTTCCCCACAGCAACTTTTCCTGTCTCGCTGGCAGAGCATGTGGGAAGCGGATGAACTCGGGCGGTTCCTTTTCTCGGTCTCTCCGCAAGTGTCCCTGCGGCCTTGGTTCGGTGGGCTCTCTGTAGATCGTGCATTCATTCGGATGATGTCTCGACTCATGTCGAATCATTTCGCTCTGGATGCACATCTACAGCGTATTAATCTGGCTCAGACGAAAGTTTGTGACTGCGGCATTGGATTCCACGATGTGGATCACCTTCTGTGGTCCTGCGTGGAATTCGAAGCTGCGAGACCCAGCTTGATAAGCGCAGTTGAGGCCATCGGCAGACAGCCGGATACACCGATCAGAGATGTTTTGGCTTGTAGGGACCTGGAATATATGAGGCTTGTCTTCCGCTTCGCCAGGGACAACGGTCTTCTCCTTTGAATCCTATCCCTATTTCCCTCCTTCCCCTTCCTCCTATACCTTTCGTTATCCGTTGTGTTGTATTCGTCCTTACATGTTTTTTTTGTAGTGCCTTAGCCAAGCCGTTGAGAAAACAGTCGTCTTCGAGGAAAATACCAGAGCCGCAAAAGGGAGGTAGACAGGGTGTTTTGTGCTGTCCACAATATTCTAATTGTTGTTTGTTTTTTACAGTCCTGTGCAGCCCCCAAGCAACGAGGGACAAGACCGCTATTGGTGTACTCACCATTTTCACCAGCACCACCATCACACAATAGAACCAGTCTGGACAATTACCCACATGTATTCAACAACAAGACGCACAAAAATCAATAGGACTCCGAACCAATCCACAACAACAATAGTAACAAAACCAGCAATAGCCACAAACCCCAGAATCACAACCGAGTATGTCCGGGATAAGGCAAAGGACAAGGAGGAAATGCCTTGTGATAATAATGATAATTGTACTTCTTCAGCTCCAGAGGCTGACAATACGGCCGAAGCCGTCAACATGAATTATAAATAAAATAGATACAAATTATGAATTTGATTAGTAAAAGTTGCATAGTAATGTTTTAGCATTTTTCGTAAAAAGAAAATTACCAATCCCAGAATTCCTAAAACGTATTATAACTTTTAATACGACACATTCCGACGTACAGCAAAATTGTTCTCATCCGGTAAGACGTGTAAGAAACTATAAATAGGTGTCCACCACAGTAGAAGTGGAACAGATGGAACGAATGGAGTAACATAATCTACCGTCCGATCGGATCCTTCCTTACACTGCCAAACGAGCGACTTCAGAGATGTAAATCAATAGATGCGATTACATCGTAAAATGGGACAACGCAACACGATCCAGCAGCTGACGGTTGCGAGGCATACGACGCACATTCCTCAGGAAAGGTAATTACATCGCAGGCCTAATCGAATCACATACCATCCCCCGGGTCCACAGACCTGGGCCGGATGTGCAAAGGCGATGGCGAGAGCAGAAATCGTTCCGTCTACGAAAGACATCAGAAGCGTGGGGCGTGGGAAGGCTAGGAGTACTTACCGACAATCTGAAACCGTGCCATTCGCCGATCGAACGAATCGTACGTCTGTACCGAGCACATGTACTCGCCGCTGTGGTTCAGCTTCGGATTACGTATCACCAAGGCACGGTACTTGTAGTTGATGGAATCGGACATCGAGTAGTTGGTCTGCAGCTCGTTCTTGAACTGGTTCTGTGGCGCGTCACCATTTTCCAGACGATGAATCCACCACCGGGATAAGGCAGGGCCGTTTTACGAAAGGAAATGAACATTGGAATGGCATGAAGTGCTTGAAACGGTTCGACCTTGCTGTACTGTCAATGTGCAGGGGAATGATGGCATTAGAATTATGGATTGCTTTGTAGTGGGTGTACAGTGTGGTACAGAGATTGACTGCGAGCATAATATTGGTTATTTAATTTATAATTTATGAAATAATATTTATGATAAATACATACTTTAATTTACTATAATAATAAGCGTTAAATCAGTCCTGGAAAAAAAACTGCGTGAACGCTAATAAATTGATCTTACAATGATTAAAATGCGATCTTTTTGTTAAGCGCAAAGTATACATTCCGGCGTTATATTTATTACGGTGAAGAAATCGACCGCGAAATGTGATATAAAACTGTTAGATGGTAAAATTTATAATAGCAAAGATGGCATACTGGAGCACTCGTCCTGAGCCACACTGTACCTGTACCACCAGTGTGCTGTGTTTTATGATCGACGACGTTAATGAAGAGCAAAGCCCCGGGTATTTCTTCACTCAGCGCCAAGGAGCTTCGGCGTTTCGCACTTTCTTACCATTCCCACCGGTGTCCGGGACGGTATCCACTGGTAGATGAGCTTCTTGTTGAAGTACCACTTGAGCACGAAGCCACACTCGCGTGCCTTAATCTCGTACTGACAGTCCATGATGAGTGGCTTCAGACCGGCGGCATCGGTGAAGTTCATTTCGCCCGGCACGGTAGACACGATGGCGGTATGATGCTGCTCGGTGGTCGATGTCATCGGCAGGCCTGTGGTAACGTCCTCGCCACCATGCTGTACCGTCGGGTTTGTGCCAGTTCCGACCGCATCGTAAGTGCCGCGATCGAGAACGTACGTCTTCGGTACGTTTAGGTTCGTTATGTGCACGGAATGGTACGCTGCGAATGAGAAAACGGGACAGAATCAGCACAGGTAGAATGACGGTGCCCAAGACCAGCGCGAGATGCGGGATCGTGAATGTACCGATATGTGTGGTTAGATTATAATTTTATGCAATTCCCTCCACATACGCGGTGGTTCCATTTTGTAGCAAAGGTAGATTCGTTTAGCCGGTGGAAACTCTCGCCCACAACTAAACAGGTTATATACTGCCATTGCAACCATCTCCCCCTTCGCACAAAAGGTTCTTCGGCCAAAATACGGCGTGTGCTACACGCATCCTTACCGTCCTCGCAGGAAACATGAAGCGATTGCATCGCAAGCAAAGCTACCAATACTGATGTCACGCGGAATAATCATCATCATTTGCATGTAAATTCATTTATCTTAATCACGGTGGACTTTGCGGTGTCTGTGTGGGTGTATGGGAAGGAGGCTGGTGCGGAAACCCGTCACGGGAATGATTTTACGAGGCCATACTTTGGCAAATGGCGAGACTTTCAACACGCCCGAGACCGGAGACCGGGAGGAGTGGATCTCCTTTTAGCAAGCGACGGATGTCGGTGATGGTGGTGTGAAATGAAAATTCGTTTCGCTCGCGATGAGATTGATGTAGCACAAAGGTACCTACACACCGTTGCGCCAGCATGAGTTGCTGTGAAGTTGTTGTTGCGATGTTGAAAAGCATAAAACGTAACTATCACGCGTCTTTTTACCATTTCCCTCCACAAAACGCTCCACCCGCACGAAACACAGTGGGTGGTAAGGAAAGGGTGAATAAAGAGAGGAAAAAAAACCAAACAAACGTTTGCTGAAGAACATGAATATTTCATTCAACTCGTTCCTTTCGCTTATGCTTGCGCTTTGTTTTAAGCGTATCTTTGGTTGGTCGGTGTACCGTTTGCCTCAAGCCGTCAAGAAAAATCCTTGATAGTTGTTTTGCTTACATATTTCTTCGATTCGCGTATCGTGTTGTTCTTTTCTGCGCGATTAATGGAGCAAGATCGTGAATGGGAAAATGGAATTAGGGGGAAAAGAAACGATTGCACTTCATCTACTGTGCTGTGTAGCATCTTGTTTATTATGTAGTCACTGTGTAATGGGACAAAAACGAAAAAAAAACACAAAATGGACAGCAAAACCATAACCATCATCACCATACACTCTGGGAAGGAGGTGCTTGTTCACTAATGAAATTTGATACTTTTTTTTTTACACTCCCGCACAGATGATTGATCATTGTTCTAGTGGACGGCTGTCGTTACAGTCCCTTGTTTTCGTTTCAATTCAATTCTATTGTAGCAGTTTTGTTTTTCCTCATTTTGTTTTTCATTTGAACGAATTATGATTTGAAGTTTCACAACAACAACAACAAAAACACACATTTTTATTGCCTTTCTTACAACTGTGTTTTTACATCTGCTACAGTTGCATCATTTTTCATCTTTCGCGCCGTCTTTCACTTCAATCACTAGCACCAGCAAGTAAGCGCCTGCAGCTTATGCAATAGTGATTTGCGCCATACTTGCGAATACTTCCTCGGACGAGCAACTTGTGCTGCCAAATGGAAAACAACCACCAACTGGGGACCACTCAACTTTGGCCATCCCCCATTCACTTGCTTTTAGTGCAATTAAAGCAATATCAATACGTATGTATACTCATTGCATTTTCGACTGGCTGTTCGGATTCTGGCTCGGTTTCCCATTCTGGAACGGTTCTCTGCTCAGGGAATTGGAAAAATGCATGATAAACTTACTGTATTGCATAGCATCACGGGCACTAGAGAGATATCGTATCCCGACAAGGGACGGTAAAGGCATTCACAGAAGAAACAGGAAAAGAGAGAATGAAAGAGAGAGAGAGAGAGAGGAAGCGAGAAAGGGAGGAAAGTTTAATTCAATTTCATTCCACACCACCAACTGCAGCAAGCGGTCAAGTGGGTCAAAGTTGTCATGCTGGGTTTTTCGGGGCCGGTTGTATGGTGTACACGGCTTACATTTTCCCGTCCTACTATTTCCTACCGATGCAATACGAACGAGTTACCGGGGTTTTTGAGGTTGTGGTTCGGATAGAATGCAAACGTTGCACTATACCGGTTTTGGTCAGTATCGGTGAGATATCGGCATTGTTTGTTTTATAGCAGCCACCAGGCGTCTCCATCGTCTGAACTGCAATACGATGGTAGAGATTACGGTGCATGTTTTCCGTTAGCAAATGTCCTAAATATAATAATGCTTTGAACGAAGAAAAAAAAACAACACCCTAATGAAGTTGATACCTATAACGATCATTGGGTGAAATAAATAGTGAAACTATAGTTGTTTGTAAAGCATACATTTGAAAACTTTGAAGTGTAACTTAGCGAGCAATTCATTTGCCAAAAAAAAAAGTTATTAAGTTAGCAAAAGTTATTTTCAAAATTACAAAACTAAATTATCTTGATTCCCTTCACTGCTCGCCTGTGGAAGACATTTCCCTTCTGCAACCAAAATAAAAAAAACTGTCCCACTTTGCACAACAAACATCAAATACTGCCCTAAAAGGTTTTGCGCAACAATTGAGAATTTGTGGTTTAATCTTTAAGGCATACAAAAACACAACAAACAAACAAAAAAACTCTTTCCGCCCTACACTATTCGGATAACTTTGATAAGCTGCGATGGTTTTCGTGGCAACTTTTATCCGGTGTTAATTTGAAAGATCAAAAAGTTCTCGTTAGGCATTTGCGTGGGCAGTGAGTGAGCGAAAGTTGAAGTTTGATTGAAATTATTGTTGGTGCAACAAAACCGAACCATGGCAATATTTGAAACCGCTGCAAATGGTGCAGAAAAAAAACAGGCAGTTGAGAAAAGTTTCATTTTCTTCTGGCGAAGGTACAGAAGTTGGGTCAAGATTCGTGTGCTGTTATCAACCGCAGAAGTGTATTTAATTAATGAATGTTCACGATTTTCACATCATTTTTAAAATCTTTAAAATATTTTAAATAGAAAAATTAACTACACAATGCTATTTGCTAAAAGTGATTATTTTAAAAATATTTTTTTTTAAATTAAAGTATAGTTTATTAAACATCTATACGTAAAAATATGAATATCTCAAAAATAATAAAGTGAATAGAATTTATGGACAAAATATAGTGCTACAGGTACAATTTAATTAAATTTCGAAATTAAAGGCTCACTGTACGGCATATCAATGAACTAAGCGTCTCACACTGCCACTCAATTTTACGGATTCCAATCATCTGAACTGTATTGCATAATTTGATTGATTTGAATAAATAATAATAACAATAATAAAAACAACCCCATAACCCAATTCTCCAGATTTGCTGCTCACCTTTCGATGGCCACAGCTTGGGAAAGTGTGAGTTAAATATATGATGAACTTTCAATTTCGGCAACCCGGGATCGAATCGGGAATCGGGAATACTAATTCCGAAACATCCGAAAAATAAAATTCTGCTCAACACCGGCTGCGCACTGCGAGATGGCGCTGAAAGGACAACGCAAAAAAAAAGAAGCGGAAGCGTGAAGTAAAAGTTGACCATTTACAACGCCATATGAAACCCAGCGTAAACCCCAAAAAAAAAACCCAGGTTTGCATGTTTTGGGAATACATTCACGCAAAAATCCTTACCATCGTCGGGAATATCAAAGAACAAGTTCAAAGGTTCTTTAACAAAGAATGGGGAAAAAAAAACAAGTTTATACAGGGATAATTTTTGGCCCACACGCCCAATTCAATTTGCTGACTGCGCGCCCCGGAATGTGCAAATGTGTACACTGGACCGAAGGGTGGAATAGTATTCTCAGTAAATGAAAAGTAAAAAAAAACACCCAGACACACACACATACACACGAACCGAGGGATCATGTCTTTTAACCTTTTCTTTTTTTTTATTTTATTTTGAAGCACTTGATTTTTGAAAGGCCGATAGGGGCAACTTTTCCGACCATTCCTCATTCATTCCGGACGATGCACCCGGCGGTACCGTTTCCCCAATGACGGCCAGTGACCCCTTGTGCTTCTTGTCCATGTGTGTGTGTGATGAGTTTTTATGGCAAAATAAGGAAGCAGGTTAAAGTCTTTCAGCTCCAGACGGAATAGCTCCGATGGAATAAATAAGGGTATTGGAGATGTAAGGCAATGAGGAAACGTATGTTCTGAAACTGAAAATAAAAATCCACACCTCCAGGACCAACATTGAAGAATGGTTCGGTTTATACATGGAACGTTTGCTTTTTTGTTTCGTCCCGACCAAGGCAAGCTGAAACTGATCCGTATCTACGTCCTTTTTCCTTCGCTTTATATTATCCAGCGTTTCAGGATTCTGGCGGTACCAACCGATATGTATCCGACAACACTAACCAAGAATCGGGGTACGGTTAGTAGTCGTAGTACTAGCAGTGTTAGTAGTAGTGGCAATAGAAGGGTATGTTTATTTTATCAACCATTCACTTGATCATGCCGACTTTCTTACCGACCCACTCTTCATGGCCGCCTCCCGGGTTAAAAACCGATGGCGAACGATTGAGGTAAGAAGGAAAATAAACCCGACTCGGAAAAAACCCTCTGTTGCACTGTTGGCCTTTCATCTATTTATGTGGCGACCCTTGACGCGGCTTGACCGGCGGTAGACGCAGCAAAAGATGGTTTATTTATGTCCGCCCAGCACACATACACACACCTATCATCTTCATTCAACGAGGAAAAGGTTTTGTTTTTTTTTGTTGCTTTCTTGTTTGCTCCTCATGTGTTTGCGAGCGGAAATGGAAAATCAAGCATGGTGTGAACCGAAGCTTTCCAGCGCGCTGAACATTTCAAGCAAACGGCTTGCAGACGTGAATTGCAAGAAAGAATGGGAATAAGCTTAGCTGCTGGTTGTGGTCCAGAAAAAAAAACCGGGCAGACTGTTAAACGTTCCGAAGCTGTCTTGAGCCGGAGGATGACGCTTCGTGGTTGGCTCAAGCTCAAATGAAGTTTGTACAGTCCGTTGCGATACCGCCATGATTGCAGCAGCAGCCGGCTTACCCCCCATTTTCGTCAGTCAACCTGAACAAGACTCGCTAAAGCTAAATTCCACAGCCAGCCGCACCCAAAACAGGAAGAAATGGGAGGCATGTTAGCCTTTATTGAAATTCTGCTGCCCTCTGTCCTTCTGCCTGCCTGCCTGCCTGCCTGCCTGCCTGCGGTAAGATACCGTTCTACAGACAGTGCTACAGACTTGCAAAATCTCGTACGACGTCATATCGGGCAAAAAGGAAAGGATAGTTTCCAACACGGTGTTTCTTTCCCGGCCGGTAGGGAAAGCGACCCCATTGGGTTTGTAATAGCAAACAGGGGAAATAAAACCGAACGAAGTTCGATGTAGTTTTTATGGGAGTGGATTTTTGTTGTTTTTGTTTTTCTTTCTTTCTTGAGTGTAATGGTTTATCCAATGTTACTGGAAGCGATTGTTTCATTACAGCACGATTTATTTTTATACGACATACATAACATGTGTGTATTGCTGGGAACGTATATATTCTAAGCAAATGAACACAATTTTTCAGTATGCATCATTTGAATGTTTCCAAGCTGAATTTCTCTTTGTCGTACGAATGGATTGTGTTCCAATGAATGGAAAACTTTTATACAGTGATTGAAATGTAAATAAGGATAGCAGGAAATTTGTATGATTGTTTGAGTAAGTTTAGAACTATTGGAAATTCTGATTTATACTTCCTAGTCTCTCTCTCTCTCTTCTTGGCTTTAACGACCTTACAGGTCACGCCGGCCATTTCTGGCTTACTAGACTTATTTTTACCACGTAGCCGTATAGTCAGTCCTTGCTACGGATGGGATTTGAACCCTGTCCGGCCGTGTTGACTGGCGCCGTTTATCACATGCACCACCGGGCCGCCCAATTTCCTCGTATATTACATTAATCGGAAAAATTTACTAATAATTATTTAGCAAACTTCATTCTTGGGGCGGCCTTTCCTTGACTTTATTTCCCCTTAGTCGGATAATGAATCCGGCGTACCAAGGTCCATACCAATCCGAATCCCTAGTAAAAACTGGCTATCACACACAACACCGGGCCGCACCGTTAGCAAATCAAAGAGTTGCATAAAATTAAACATTTTCATTTTAACCAAATGGATACCAACAGTTTTTTTTTGTTTCGTAATTTCTTCTTCAATATTGTTTAGAGAAAAAAAAGATTAAATTTCTATACGTAATATAGCACTTTAAAATGAAGAAAGAAAAGAAAATATATAAGAAATTACAAACATACTGATACGATGTATAATACACCAGTATAAACATACCAAAACAATATTGTGTAATATTTGATAAAACATGTCCATCACAATGCAAAATTTAGACCAGACAAGAGAGGAAGACACTATGAAATACAAAATTAAAGTCTGTTTCAACAAGTGTGAGTTTCCTTGACTTGATGACAGATTTGTATACGAAATCTATGTATAGTACGAAAAATATTTTGAAAAACATTGAAAACAACAAACTAAAATTTTAATTCTAAAAACTATTATGTTGGAGCTACAGAGCTAGAATACAAAGTGCCTTTAGTTCGAAGGTGATTATTCCTTTATTTATTAAAAAAGTTTGATTTTATTGAAAAATCTATCAGTTTTCGCCGTTAGTGATTAATAAATTTGTTATTTTTTTTTAAATGCCTACATCGCCCGGAACTAGGTTCCGATATTTACCATCCTTTACTGAAAGGTTCTTTATTACTAAAAAAAATTAATACATAAACAAATCCAAACTCAAACTGCCCATTATGAGTGGACAGCGTACAAAAATAAACAGAGTTCAAAAAGTTTCCCACTTTCCACAGAAGTAGGAAACAAAGCAAAAAAAACTTCATTGCTTATCTGCTCTGATATCTGGCCATTGGATTCGTGGGACGTAAGGAAAAGGGAATATAGCACCAATTGTACGATAGTAAACATTGGCTAGCAAAAGTAAACAAACTCACATAGCTGCGAAGGGTGTAGGCAAAAGAGATGATTCCTTTTATTGTCTTCAGCTGACGCACTCCGTCCGTTTCCAAAGGGTTTGCCACATCCCCACCCCCTCGGTGAGCCACTTACCGTTAGATCGCAACAGTCAAAAGTTACCATCGGATCCGACCGACCCGACAAGGATGAGATAGGCAAATTTCTTTTCACCACTTTCCGGCCAATGCTCCAAATGCATAGTTTGCCGTGGCGTCTACGCCTAGCACTAGCGGCAAAGGCACGCTAAAAGCACCATCACGAAGCATCCTCCTAAGCTTTAGTTTATCGCAAACAAAATCTCAAAAACTTTCTCACCCATCGTATTCACACAGTTGCTGGAGTAGTTTTTTTTTTCTTTCGCGCTACCACTTTGTTTTGTCCATCGTCTACTAAGTGTTGCCACCATCGTCGTAAGCCGAGCACTCCGCCGAAGGGAGCTGTTGTGAGATTGCGGCAACAAGAAAGGTGGATGCTCTTAACCGGTTCTACTGATGATTATTCATCACACTATGTCGAATACAGCGCAGAGCAGAAAGGTTTTGTACAATAAGTGAATTATGAAAATCGGAACATGAATTCAAAAGCGTGATTACAAGAAGTATGTGAAAGCTTTTAGATTTTTGTAGTAATACTTTCAAAAGTACTACAAGCGGTTGGAGCAAAATGAACAGAATTGAAAGTAAAATGTATTATAAGCGATAGCTGGTATGTTTTATATCTTATCCTTCGTAAAGCAAATTATAAGACAAAGTTCTCAAATAGTTCCTTTCCGTCCACTCCAACGCTACCCTACACTGTAGGGTGCCCCGGTTGGTATGCCAAAGTATGATGAAAGCATTTATTTCTCAGCCGCTATGTTAATCGACTATGCTTTCACGCGCTGTACAGTGCTGTCGTTCTCGAAAGTGCCTCTTCCTGTGGGGAAGAAGTCATTCGGGACTCATTCAAAGTTTAGCTTTTGCCCCCTTTACACCAACCCTCGTGCATCTACCCCCCGTCCCATGTCAACCCGATGGATCGTTCTTGGAATTTATACTATTCCATCCTTCCGCTTACCTGAACCACCAGAGCTGACGATGATGCTGGGTGAGGCGTTGGGAACGTTAACCCCCAAAAGTGGAGATGCTTTGCCGGCATGTTTTAATGACGCCAACAGCAGCGTAAGCTGTTTTGCACCCAGCGTCCCGAACACATTAAGCACAACACATTTTAATGAATCCCTATACCCCGATGTTGGCGTTGGTTGGCCCGCCGTTGGAATTGTCGGAGCTAATTAAACCGTTCGCAAAGTGTTTTGCAATAATAACGATTATTGGATTAGGTGACCTCCGGTAATGCTCCCGTCCCATTTGCCTTGCTTTGCCCAAACACCCAAAGAAAACCCGGGGCACGTGGCTTGGGGGAGCGTTGGGAGGTGAAAATCGATCGAAATGGATGAACCATGTTTTCGATGATCCTGACAAAAGGCCCATGCTTTTGATTAGGGTATAACTGTACTGCCCTGTGCTCCGTTTTGCTCGCAGCGAGAATGATGGGAATTGTATGTTAAATATGTTATTGGAAATTAATTGCAGCTTTTGCGCGAAAACCGCCGTACCGTACAGCTGGGCAGAGAGAGAAAGGTCCTCATCCGGTTTACGGTTTAGCGCTAGACGACCAAAACTTGATGCAATGCAGTTAAATTATAATATGCCAGCAGGCACGAGGATGGAATGGATGAAAGGATTATATCCCATCATCGTCATCATCGCCGCAATGTCGTTAAAAGGTAATAAAATAAAATAATTGAATGTAATCTACATAATGAACGTGTGGTTCCGATTCATGCGCTATATGGAAACACCGAAACGTTTTGAATTTGTCATCAATTGTGCCTGGTGGTTTGAAAATGTATGTATGATCGTTCGGTTCTCTTGATTTCATTCGAATATGGTCACATTGGTATCTTTTCAGAAGATATCATATTAAATTGTTTTACATCAGTGCTTTTTATACAGTACTTAACATAGTTATAAGAATGCAGGATTAAAATAATTAGGCTCAAATTAGACAGCTAAGACGGCATAAATTATGAAGCATGGCTGTTCTTCAACCAAAAAAATAAAAGACGGCATTTGTCATTCCGTTGAAAATGCCGTCTTTTATTTGTTTTCATTCTGCACGAATCTTTTTGCCGTTTTGTTAAACGATGGAACTGCGTACCTCAGTAATTTAAATTAGCTTTTAATTACAGTAAAATAAATTATTGCGGCGATTCCACGCAACGGGACCGGCGATCAACTCTCATCCGGATCGTAAATTAATTCTAGTAAATAAGCTATAAATGGCCGACAGCAGTAAGCTGAAACTAGTGACGCCAGTCTTACATTTACAGGGTGGCTCGCACCACAATTTATTAACAATTCTTTCGTCTAAACGAAATTCGAGATATTTTTGCAGATCATTGTGGGGTAGTTATAGTAGTGTAACTCGAGGACTACCTTTAGCCGGTTAGTAATACCTGTTAGGTAATTTTAAGGTTATCATTTTAAAATTTTTGAAAAATTTTCAATTATGAGGATATTCTAGGATATTAATTTTAAGGAATTTCTTTACCCGCTTAAATTAGTACCATACCAAAATAACATTTTACAAGCCAAAATATAAATGTTACTGTTCCAAGTTCCATAACGCGCTGACCTTTATTCGTGTTGAGTGTGACCCTAATGTTCACTCTGTCAAAAGTAAATTTTCTTGCGTCTGGAATTTCAGCTTTTAAATACTTTTTAACATAAATTTAAGGTATAATGTGTAGCATCCAAACAGATGCTTATATCTGCCAGATATTCATGAACAATTTTACTAAATTCAATTCCTCATTTAATACACGCACCTACTTGGCCGTAAAAGAAAATATACATAGAAAATAAAAATAAATCACTTTTCAAAAGGTCATATCTTACACAAGCCATAAAATTAACACGATAACGATTTTAAATTAAATCTACATTTCTCAGCTCACTGCAAACCATAGAAGTGTGCACACGTATGCGAGACGCGAACTGAATTATGTACTCTCGCGTTACATCCTTCCCCTTTGCATTGCCAGCTGCATTCAGTCGTGCGAGTTCACTTGACCACCACGTTTCCACTTTGGGTCAGCTTCGGGGCGATAAGTTTATGGAAAAATTGTTCCACAAATGCTCCTTTTCCTCAACTTTCTACGTACGTCCATTTTCCGCACTTGATAGTGTGAGGACTGAGCTACTGGGTGATAGCACTGTTCGTTAGCTAGCACAACCGGAAATGAGCTTAAATGTGCCAATTAAATTTAATAAATTGACTTGATAAGCAGCGTGGAAACGGGGTTGGCCAAAGTTACACCTAATAGTGTAGCAGTCCCGCAGATACTTCCATTCGCTGTATCTGGACGTTGTATCCTATCCGTAGAATGAACGCAAAAATGTTGTGAATGGAGTTCGTGTGTTTATTACTCGCTAGAGCAAGTGTTATATGTTTTACAGAAGAAATGAAGAAAAAAAATAATGACAACGCAGCATGGTAACTTCACGTTATCAAGTGATGATTTCATATAGTATACTAAATTCCAAAAAATGTATACAATTATAATGATCATCATTCGAAAAGGTTCGGTTAATATGAGAAAATACCCGTAGAAATATTCGGTTACAATCGATTTTAAAAAGATTAATAAAGCATTAAATTAAAAAAACGTTTCTTTTTAAAGCGGTGTTTTGATAATCCATATAGAAAATTTATATTACTCTAGAAAAGTGCTACGAAAATTTTCAAATATTTTATTTTTTTTTAAATCTACTTTCAAAACCACGACCACATGGTTAGCATGGAAAACCACGGCTGCCCGGTGGTGTTTTTGATAAACGACGCCGGTTCCAAACGACAGGATCGGGTATCAAATCCCATCCGGACCGTTCGCTCGTATCAAGGACCGACCTGCTTACTTGGTAAAAATAAGTCTAATAAGCCAGAAATAGCCGGCATGACCTCAGAGGTCGTTACGCCAACAAAAGAAGAGCATGGAAAATTTATATTGTGCAGTAAATGGAATTAAATATGGAAGAAAACGATAAGAAATTCAAGATGTATATTCAACAAAAGTAAAAATAATTTTGCATCTCAAACTTATTAGTAGTGATGTTGTTTTTTTTTTACTTTTTAAGAACGGCCAGGCTGTATCAAAACTCATTTTACCACGTAGGCGAATAGTCAGTCCTTATGGGATTTGATACCGGGTTCTAGGCCGCCCCAGTAGTAGTAGTAATGTATTAAATAATAAATGGTGTGACGCTTTATTTCTGAAAGTGGAACCAAATAATAATTACATCACTAATAATTACACCACACATTCTTCGAATAAAAAATGTGAAAGAATATAAACCGACATAAACTGATTAACGTTGAGCTCGAGCACTTAAAATGCGATCTCCATCTATCCAATCCTAACATAGACATGTTTGAGACATTCCAATCCAATTCCAAAGAGTTCGCATACCTTTCAGCTGGTAAGCGACTCGTACGTATTGGTCGTACATGCTGGATCAATTTACCTATATGCAGCAACCCCCACCAGCAGTCTAGACCGCTTTCAATTCTTCCACAATCAAACAATTTCCTTCACATCGTACCGTCATCAGGAAAATCATTTCCGTGTTCGTTTGCGGAATCACTGCAACAAATTCGGTCCGACGTATAATCTCCCCCCCTCCCCCGCTCCCCCCAAAACCCCGGTCGTCGGAAGGAGTAATCGCACATACCGGGATTGACGGAGATGCTGTACGGAAAAATCGAAAATTAATCCAATCTCCGATACCGACCGGATTTTCGCCACAAATGCAATATTTCAGCGCATTCCCGCAAAGAGCAACGAGTGTTCGTAGTCGCGCGAAGGTCAAAATATTGACGTATATGTGGCGTATATGTGGTGGAAAGCAAAGCACTTCTGGTAGGTAGAGCAGCTTGGCAGTTTTAGATTTTTTCTTCCATATAGGGTAAAAGTGGAAAGAAAACGGACAAAAAAAAAACACAACCAAAATCAAGCACATAGCAGCACATACATTTCGCTAAGTGGCGGCGATGTGAGCAGAAATTGAGAAAACGTTTTAGGTTCCCGGGAATGTCACCATGCCCTGAAAATAGCCGTTGTGGTATTGGTACCTGGTTTTTGGTGTAAAAAAAAACACGAAAATCGACTTTTGTCAGCAATCTTTTACCAGTTTAAAGACATTGAAGGAAGAAAATAACCTGGAACGTATAGCGAACGTTTATAGAACCTCGTACATGGAAGATTCTCGCTGTGGAGACCGTTAACCGAAACAGGTCATTCTGGACAACATCATTAACTGTGGTGGGTGGGTGGAATGGTTTTTCATAGCGAATTTCGTCTTGGGTATTAGAACACCTGGAGTACTTGAACCTCTGCACCTCTGTCCAGTTGTGCTGGACCTAGCATGAAGATGTCGAAGAATTAACCCTTAACATGCGAACGTTTTTAATTATGTCCTTTTTACTATTTGTTTAAAGAGAAACGGGAAAAACCATTTAACAACCTAAACCTCTTCAGTTTGTTTTATGAAACAACCAAGAGTTTTGTCTGTTCTCGTGTAACTTTAAAAAAAGTTTTTTCTATTTAAAAAAAATTATAAAATTCTGATTGGACTAATAGCACTTTCATGCCTTCCTTTCTTTTTCTTTATTTAAAGAATTTAATTGGACAACCTGATTTAGAATGCTCTGGAACGCATGGATGCACCTTTCAAGTTATGGTCAGCTTGTTCAAGACCTTCCTTGTGTGTGTGTGTGTGTATGCAGTATGATGTGTGCATTGCCGCCCATAGGTCACTTCGTCGCCTTCGGCACCCATACCATAAGTGCAAAAAAAAAATGAAAAAAAACACCGAGCAAATGCCCCAACAGGTTCCAAAAGGACGTTTCGCATCCTGCTGCAATGAAGTGCCAACGCTGCTGCTGCTGCTACTGACCAGAGGACTAACCGACATATAGTCCTCGGGGTGCACGCGATAGCAACGAACGTCTCACAAATGAATGGGAGGCTATTTATCTTCGGTGACAAAACCATCCACATGCGAGTGCCG
>CM028118.1:17546956-17634596 GCA_016170025.1 Anopheles vaneedeni | reverse complement strand
ACATTCAATTTTCCGCTGACCAAACCGGGCCACGTTTTCACCAAATGTCACAAGCCGCGGTTTCAACTGTTTCAAACACAATGCTCACTAGGGGGTGTAAGACAAGTCGAAAAAAAAACACACAGTATTCACAAACACGCCGTACGAAGTGGTCAATAAAAAAATGCACCCTACAATGTAGAACACCCGATGTACAGGAATTGGACTTTTTTTCTTCTACGCGTACCGCACACTTTGGCTTAAGTGGGATTAAAGGCGCCAAAAATTGACTATCATACGCGCTCGAAACTTTTCATCCGCGTTCGGAAAGGACCGGCACTAGTCGTAATCAAACGGAGAGACTGAAGCTCTTGAGCAACGTGTATGCTTTCAACCCGAAGTCTTTGAGCACACTGAATGTGTTCACGTTCACGATGAGATGAAGATAATTTGTGGTAGAACAGCATTTTCAATGGAACGATAGTGTTCGGACAGTTAGCACAGGCAGGTACGCTCCAATGTATGTCATTAAAAATGCAAACATTCTTTTAGTATTTTACTGTTATTTATATTACAAAATAAATATTACTTATTTTGCTTATTATTTTATTCCGATACTCACCTCTACGATGTATGTAAAGATTGCATTGGCACAACTATCGACATTTCTGGTTGGGCACTGTATTTTTGGTACAGACTTCTCTTATCGTGTGGATGCTGTACCAAAGCGCATGTGCTTCGGAACCTTGTTCCTCTCGGTCTGACTTCGTGATCTGTTCACTTCCGAAGCAACAGTATATTCGAATTCGATACTGTTTACGATGCGCTCCCTATCAACCCATACCATTGTACACGCGGTAGTGTTTTGATAAGTATTTATGCTGGTCTACGGTTTCGTTCAGTTGCATCACGCAGCAGCAAACAGCAATCAGCATAAATCATTCAAACCAAAAGCTAACCGAGAAGCTCGGTGACAGTGATTCAACATAGTGCCACCATTTGGGCGGTATGTACAGCACTTCACCTCGACGTAGCGTCAGCCGGTGGAACGATACCTCACGCGCTAGTGGAAACCTTTCGTAATCAACACGACGTGCATCGACTTGGGAGGTGTTGCTCAGTATGAAGTGATCGTGTGGGTATAGCTTTTCCGTATCTTCCGGTCGTGCGAGGATTATGATTTTAGCACCGAAAACCTACGACAAACGAACCGGGTTAATAACATTGCACATGTTTCATTTGGCACGTTGACATATGCTCCAGTGATTTACCTGACACAGAAGGTTATGGCAAGGATCGGTGTGAAGCGGCGATATGGTTCCTTTTGGACCAAGCCAAGCTTTGATGCGTGGACGTGTGTCCGTCCGTCCGATGTAGTCCGGAATGGCAATGTCCGCACGAAGTGCAGGAATTTGATCAAACAAGTCATGCTGTGCTAGATACGCAGCACGCCGTTCTCCCGACGCGGAAGTTGTTTCGCTACAGAGATTTTGTTCAATGAAGTCCCGAAACTTCATAAGCTTTTGAGACCAATCATCATTGCTGTATTGCGAACCTATTTCAATCGGAACTGTTCTTTCCCCTGCAACGTTGAGCAGATAGTTCGGATCGTGCCATCGTTTCATTGCCGGCCAATCTTCGATTATTCCTCTAAGAACCGCGGGTTGCTTCAGATCGTAATGTTGCTGTCTAATAGGAAGGCACAATTGTTTAGTATATGTTTTTTTAAAATCTTTTTCTTTTAATAAAAAAAATAATTACCCAAATACTTGCACCGAAGGACACTTCAATACGGGGATATTGCTTATGTGGCTTTCAATCATACAAACGTCTTCTAACTTAGCATCCAGTTTCAATCGTTTTCGAGGGCTGGGTTCTTGCTTAACTATTTCAGCTAAAAACATGGAAAACAATATTATTTACCAAATCAACGAAGGAAAACTTAATTCGGTGCGTACATAAATAATTCGTGAGTAAAGATGCGGTCTCTGTGAGTAAATCGATAGTACCACTATTGCATTGTGCCTCGATCGGATATCCTAGCATAAGTCCGAGATCGGCCAAATATATGCTATCTTTTACCGAATCCGCACTATTTGTTGATATCAACAACGTATAGATTATCTAAAAGACATTAAACGATTCTATAAAAACATGTATCTCGTACATCAGCTTCATGGTTACCTACCCTTACGAATGTTAGGACAGTAAACATTTCTCTTTCTGCTGGCGCAACTGCATTCCACTGTCCTGTATGCAAACGATTATACACAGTATCATACAGCACGCCGATTTTTATTAAATTCGTAGCAATGATTTTATCATCAGTTTTCGTCCGCTCAGAGAAGTTTGATAATGGTTCAAGAACAGCAGAAAGCACAGCATGATTAAGATGATTTTCTTTCACACTTTCTCGATTAAGAACTGATTTAACGGAAACTAAAGACAGAATTGCTTCAACGCATTGTTTCATGATCATATTTTTCCACCACCGGTAATGTTTGTTATGCTAATATTTTTTTAATAAATAAACAAACGTCAGAATGCCGCTTCAGGGTTGCCAGCAAAAGTAGTTTTATTTTAAACATCGAAACAAAAAAAATATTATATTCTCGTATTTCATTACATTACATAGGAACAAATAAGTAAAATGGTAAGTTTTAAAACATTTTTGCAACATAGTTTTCTCTTTATTCAACTACAAATTGAATTTATTGCGAAATTGCCGTGTAATCGCAGCTGAATCAAGATCTGTCACGAGCCGTCTGTCACGAATGTCAAGTAATAAAGAAGAAGCAATTTCAGAAGAAAGCACGCAGAGTACAGCTCGTTGTTAAATATACAATTAAAACGTGAAAAAACTATTTTCACGCTTCTTTGTGGTGTGTAGAATATGAATGGTGCCGTAACAATGGTAAGTGTAATGCATTTTTGAAGCTAACGATGTTTGCCGTCTGGAAAATATGGATTGAAAATTCGTACTCATCCGCTAGTTGAAAATCCAATATGGCGTCTGCTTTGAGCTTACGCTTCTCCTGGAGGGGGTTAATAATGGAACCGGGTATCGAATTTAGGAGTGACGACAAAGATTTGTTTGAAGTGAAGTATGGAAATGTGCTACAATAGCAAACAAATCACTGCATTATTGTGAGTGGTTTCGTGTAGTGAGAAAAAAACTGATTTAGAAATATTAATGCTCGACATTGGTTCCAAGTGTCCTTCATCAAGGTCCTTTATTTGTTACAGATTGATACAGTGCATGTTCCGTATTAGTAGAAAACAAATTCATTTATTTTTTCTTACTATTCATTTTAGGGGAGCAACGAGTATAATTCCGGTAACAACAACAACAGCGAAGCCTCACCTGCTCGCGAGGAGTATCGCAAGGAGGCGGAAACCTCCCCACCACCGGCCAAGGTATCAAAGCGCGATAAAGAACGTGAACGCGACCGCGAACGTCGGGAACGTCGCGAAAGGGATCGAGACCGGGAAGAACGTGAACGTGGTAAGTTTCTACGGCCCCTGGTGCCGTTAGAATATAACATTTGTCTAATAAATGTTTGGCCTCTCCCTTGAATCCATGTTTCGCCCGAGAACCGAACACGAGAGAAAAAATCCGCTCGCGGGGGACATACACCACCTGTTGAACGGCCATATAAAGCATGCTTATTGATATACGATTTAATGGTAAAACGATGGTTTAGCACGACTCGATTTGGAAAGTCTTATTCTCGGCGAATTGTTCCGATCGTTTACATGAGAAATCAAAAAAGATACTGGTGGTGTTCTCGCACGGAACTCGCTTCGCTGGTTCGCGTCCATGCCTCTTTTTTTTCTCTTTCTCTCTTGTCTTCTCTTTTCATACAGTTACCGGAAGCTATTTAAGCAAATTGATAATGTAAAATGGGATACTGATCATGTACCATGTGCTACTGTAAATAGTCGTCATTAAATAATCAGATGTGTCTTTATTGTGCATCATCTCCTCTTTCTCTATCTCTCTTTCTCTTTTCTCTCATTTTTCTTTCTCTCTCTTTTTAATTATAGGTATTGTACAATATCATGAGTACTATTGTGCGTAATTTTCACTAAATCATATCTAATGAAAAAAAGAGCTATTCTATTCCAATTTTTTGAACGTGCTTAATCCACATTTTGATCAGTTGTGTACTTATCCGCTGTGCCTCTTGCAAAAGGAAATTGTTATCAATTTGGCAATTTTCTGACATTTTATCAAGAATGTTTTACTATAAGGTGTCTATTGAAGTACCGTACACTGAAACACAACATAGCTATATTGTCGAATATGACAACGATTATCAGTTGACTCTAGTATATTACAATTGCAAGACTTTTATTGAAATTTTAAAATAGTTTTATGTTATGCCAAATGCACTAAGCAAATGATCTTTTACAC
Organism: Anopheles vaneedeni; assembly: GCA_016170025.1. Taxonomy (NCBI): domain Eukaryota; kingdom Metazoa; phylum Arthropoda; class Insecta; order Diptera; family Culicidae; genus Anopheles; species Anopheles vaneedeni. Next base: position 17,630,200 of record CM028118.1, on the reverse strand, counting down.
AAGTTAGTAAGAACGTTGATTTTTGTTTGATTTGCTGTTGTATGGTTTTGATGAGTTATGCGGGAAAAAAATCAACGATGGCATTATACATGCAAACACATGCACTAGAATTAAGCTAGAGTAAGCCTACGAATCACCATTGTAGAAAATATTGTTTAACTTTGAGATGTTCTCTTAGCTAAGTGGGCTTAGCTTTGAAATGGAACATAAGACAGTGCCCGTAGTTTACAATTCCTAGATCCATATTTACCCTTCACTTCCATTATCGCTTCCACTGCTCATAATACGCACACAGCCAAATCAATTCATGAGATTTCTCCGTTTTTCTTTCTTTCTTTTTTTTTGTTTCTGTACTTTCAGCGGTTTTGATATCATAATATTATGATAATAGAGAAAATATTACAAAAGAATACATGACTCAGAATGCTTTATAGCTTTAGAGAAAAACAAAACTATAATGCGCACCCATCATCCTTCCGAGTGGAGAATCAGTTGGTGCATGCTTTTCCCATCCGTTGGTGCAAGGATGATCGGTTATGTGGCTGGGAGGTAACATATGTTTAGTATACTGTAATAGCCCTTCTTAGGCGGGAATAGCAGATGTAGGACTGATCCGAGCATTGGCCCGATATGCGTTGAATCTATGCTCGTCTTGAAATAATTGGTACACTTTTCTGATATTATCACGAGTACCATTACCACAGAGATCTGTAGCAAAGAAGCAATATCTGCTACGCGTTTCTTTGTACCAGTCATCAGACCTGTTTTGTTGATTGTTCTTAATTTGGTTGCCGGGGTGAAGTTTCTATGTATTTTTATTCAAGCTTTTCATCCTACCGTTCGGGCCATGTCAGAGGGAGCGGAAATGGTTGCCGATATGTTCCAGCGCTGGGGTCGATCAATCGGCATGCGACTGGTTTGTGTAATAGGAGAATCGTGAGAGATGATCGATGTGGGTAATATACGCGCCTGATGCGTGTTTACTTAGTTACCGGATTGTTTTAATTACGATTACACTATATTACGCTTTCGTCCAAGCGGACAAGCTAACGAATGTCCTTCTCTTTTCTCTTTTCTCTCTTTCTCTCTTAATTCTTCTTTTTTCTTAATATTATCGAACTCATGGGAGATCGAGTGGGTTGTTCTCCTTCTATGCTTACATCGTTCTGTATGCGGGCAGTACATCCACAGCACACAGTTAAATCGACGCGTGTAATGCGAGGAACCATGGGCTTCTCCTCTCCGTCATTCGCTGTAACCATCATCGACGTATATCCCAAATCGTAACAATTCAACCTTTCTTCCCAGAGGGAAACAGAGAGAAGGCGCTATTAGAGATCGTGTGTAAATGATCGATCTATTCTTTTTTCTCTCTTTTCTCTTCTTATTCTCTTTCTTTGTGGTTTCTTAACCTCTTAACACTTGACTGTATCTATCACACAGAGGAAAGATAAAGTTGCGTCACAGAAGCATGTAAAGAGTGCCACAGTGCAGAGAGAGAAAGTGGCGTATTGGGGACGTACGAAACAAAACGAATGTAAACCTGGCGGCAATTCTTCACCCTACCTTCCTCAATATATCCTTTCTTGTGTGTAAGAGAAAGAGACGTGCACTGTAAAAGAAATCTCCCACCCAACTCCAAATATGGGAAGAGGTCCTGACGATCGGCAAAATTGCGGCAACACGGTGATCGTGTTTGAATTATCATCATTGGTTTATGTTTTTTGTCCATCTCTCTCTCTCTTTCTCTTTCTTTGTCTCTCTTTCGTTTTGTTCAATCTGTGTTTTCTTTAACCGTACTTTCAGCGAACTGGGTTTTGTTCGTGACTAGATGACGTGATATTATTATGTGTTGAAGGAAACATATTGACCTTTGTTCGAATGAGCGATACTTCAGCCCAATAGTTTAGCATTCCGATTCATCATACATGCGTTGTTGTTGAGTATAATTGTACAACCCTGCTATTCACGAGACGAAAAGGTAGTCATTTTAATCTTTCGAATTACTAGTAGTAGTACTTCCACTGTTTTTCTCAGCCATCGTCTCGGAATGGGCCACAAAAATGAGATGTAATGTGTAGGCACGGTGTGGAACGCTCGAAATTCAGCAAAGGACCTCCAGTGTCCGTGTGGGCGCGCTTCCCGTCCTGGTTGTACCATCAAATATCATCGCCACCATCTCAACATCGCAACTATACATAAATTACAGAGCCTATGTGCAAGGCTGTTAGCAGTTATATTTTTTTTTCTTTTTTGTCTACGTTTTGGTTTTTTTTCTCTTTTCTCTCTCTCTTTTTCTCTCTCATCTGTAATTATATATATATTGTTCTCTTTTTCAAACATACAAAAATGAATGTACGCCACAAAAAATACCTTCATGGCGCCCGGATGCGATTTCTGGTTCTGCTGTGGAAGAAGTAACAAATCCGACACATCTCCTTTACTGTACTGTGCTCACCCACCATACGAACTGTAACCGTGCGTCATTTCACAACTGATACCATGGATCTCGAGGCATTGTTTTCTGTTACATGTTTCCACATTCTCATTACGCGAATTATGACTCTCGTTTTATTTATTTTTTATCAATGCATAATCTGTACACACATTTGTAAGAATGGTGCTGTGAACTTTTGAAGCAGGACTAACATTGCAACAATTTCTTGAAGGCTTTCATGATTGTTTAATCATAAAACCTTACTACCAGTTTTGAATGTGAAGAAGTTGTAAAGATGAACCTTAATCTCTGCTAAACAACTTCCAATTTGATCAGATTATTTCACTATTGATTGATATTTGAACCCATGTAGCTTGTTAGAAAAATTAACTCATCTGGTAACATTTTCGAAATGTGCTAGATTATGTGTGATATTTTTTTTTCGCCAAAGAATTTTTCCATTGGTGCAGATTGATCTGACCAAGCGCTCTCCATTAACATGTGTCTGTGTCTGTGGTTCATACTTCTCTATTGATTATACCGCTTTGCCATTCACCATCATCGAGTCAACTAATTAATTCACGTTATTTTTTCTTGTTTTTTATTTATTTTCAGGATCTATGTGTATCTCGTATTGTTTTTGTTTCTCTCTCTCTCTTTCTATCTTTCTCTATTTCTTTTTTTGTTTCATCTATTTCCTTGTGCGTGCCGAAAGGTACAAAAACGCGCTTTCTATGCAAAAATACCGCCCAAAGAATGATATACAAGCAATCTGCTGCTACTACTACTACTACTACTACTACTATCACAACAACTATTCTTCCTCCGTCATCATGTTACGTTTTGATTCTTTGCAAAGCAATAGGGCAACAGTGAATCCGTTTGCCTATCTACTACTACCAATACTAGTGCCTACTGCTACCTCCACTACTACTGCTACTATCATCACCACTACTACCATCATAATTGCTACCAGTTCTTTCGTTCGTCCTTTGAGGATTTTTGCATCACGTACGCACGCCTACATGCGTACTACGTAATCGCGATGGTTTGAGAACAAGAATCTAAAATATTGCCTAAAACCATCCTCCTGCTCTCCGAAAGCTAGGGCGTAAATGAACAGAAAAGAATCACACACATTCACAGCACCTGGCGAGCAATGTATGAATAGTTGTGAACTTGTGCACATCCTCACACAAGTTGACTCCCCCAGATCCATGGAAGAGGTTAGAATTGATTTGTAATCTGTTTCTTTTTCTTTAAATATATTTTTACATGTTCTCTAGTGGAAAGAAGCTGACATTTTGTTCTGTGCAAATCGAGCCACTAAACTATGTACACTTTACTTTGACTTAAAATAACAGTAACAATTGTAATCTGGACACACTCAGCATGCTACATATTGACAAATATATTTAATGTTTTCCTTTTCTTGTTAGTGTCATCCAACAATTGGAATGAATCTATCAGTTCTAGCGAGACACTATAGTCGATCGTTTTTTTTTTTTATTTGGAACTTAAATGTAAGTTCCGGCAATGTTTGGATCGCATCAACGGTCACGTATCCAGGACACTGGCACATGACAGATTTGTCGTTTCAAATGACCAGACAAAATAGAGCTTACCTCATATACTTAATGGTAGTTCAGCAATTAATTTTTGATATAACTCGTTGCATTAATGAGTAGGTTTTCGATGAAGTCTTGGTTAGTGTTGAGTGTGCATTTAATTTCATTGTTAGCTAATTCTTTTCCACCATGGAAATATTTCAACTGTTTTTAATTTTTCTTATTCTTATGAATGATTTTCTTTAACATTATAAAGTTACCTAATGTTTTAGTACATACAATGGCTCAGTTCCAGCTTCTAAGGGAGGATTGTAAAAGCAAATGTTCTGTACGATTTTCTTCTGCTCATCACTAGTATCTTATAGCGAAGGCATTTCTGATCATACCCAGCCCATTAATGTCATCTTTCGCCGTTAAGGCAAACAAAAAAAAGCAGGGAGAAACAAATTCGAAACCATACGAGAATCAATAGATATTAAGCTGTATGGGTGTAGATTCGTTAAACGAAACTACACTGTAGCAAGCAACATGACGAGTTGTCTGTGTAAGGATTTTATTAATGCTTTGTTTTCTCCTCCATCCTCCTCGCAGAACCGAAAATTGTACCGTACATCACGCAGCCAGTGTATGATCTTCGTCAGATTGGTGATGTGGCTTTTGGACCGGGCACACGTTCGGCGCTACTGGGTATACTGGGTGGCGCCTTGCCCCGGCTAAACACGGAGCAGATCGAGCTTGTGTCGAGAGCCAAAAAGTACGCCATGGAGCAGAGCATCAAGATGGTGCTGATGAAGCAAACGTTAGCTCACCAGCAGCAACAGTTGGCCAGTCAGCGTACGCAAGTACAACGGCAACAAGCATTGGCTCTTATGTGCCGGTAAGTTGGATAGTAATCTAAGATTGAGGTTGTTTAACATCTAACCGGAAACATTCAGTCGATACTTAATTTAATAAATTTTACGATGCTATAGGGTAAAATGCAATGAAAGACGAACATGATGTTATTTAAAACGATACAACTCTGAATGTAGAAAACGTTGATTTCCTTCTTGTGCTTTGCTTGCATGGCTGTAGTGTGAAAGTAAATCCATTTTCATGCAACCATTGATGTCATTTAATACAAGCTGATAAGATCTGATCGTCGCAAATGATCGTATGCACGCGTGCATAGTTTTTTCCATTGGCGCATTTCATAACATTTGCTTAAGAATTTTACTTTTATTCGCTTTACAGTGTTTACGTTGGCAGTATTTCCTTCGAACTAAAAGAGGACACCATCCGAGCGGCTTTCCTACCTTTTGGACCGATCAAATCGATCAATATGTCTTGGGATCCGATCACACAAAAGCATAAAGGGTTTGCGTTCGTAGAATATGAAATACCCGAAGGGGCACAATTGGCACTGGAGCAAATGAACGGTGCCATGCTCGGTGGGCGTAATATAAAAGTCGGTCGTCCAAGCAACATGCCTCAGGCGCAGCAAGTGATCGATGAGATCCAGGAGGAGGCAAAGAGTTACAATCGCATCTACATCGCTTCGATCCATCCGGACCTGACCGAAGAGGACATCAAGAGTGTGTTTGAAGCATTTGGGCCAATTATGACGTGCAAGATGTCACAGGGTAATGCTGTACATACGCACAAAGGATATGGATTTATTGAATATCAGACGAACCAGTCTGCAATTGAAGCAATCGCCAGCATGAATTTGTTTGATTTGGGGGGACAATTGCTAAGGTAGGTCAAAATATGCTATTTTGAAACTAGTGCACAGGATGTTGAAATGATTTTGTTTGCTTGTCTTTCTTCACAGGGTTGGTCGATCGATTACACCACCTAACGCATTGATGGGACCAGCGGCAAACTCAGCAATGCCTACGGCAGCTGCAGTTGCGGCTGCTGCTGCTACCGCCAAAATCCAAGCAATGGATGCCGTGGCCACAAATGCAGTCCTAGGACTGTCAGCTACTACCCCTGCACTGAAGGTTGGTCTCACGGGACTTCCGCTTAATCCAGCCATTACGACGGCAGCCAGTGCAGGGTTCGTCGCACAAGCACAACTGGCCGCCGCAACCCAGGCCGCAGCTGCTATAAACAGCCAGCCGGGTTTATTGGTTCCACCCGTTTCGCTTGCTCCATCCCTGTTGGTTAATCCGGTGCTGGGAGCTGCAGCCAAACCACTTCCCACAGTATTGAGTCAAGCGAATCCGGCTGCGGTAGCTGCGGCAGCGGCCGCGGCAGCAGCAGCAGCAGCCGCAGCTGCTGCGGCTCCGAACGCTACCGCTGAAGACGTGTACAAGAAGGCACAGGAGAAACAGCAAGAAGAGTTACAGAAGAAATTGCTGGAAGAAGGTGAACCACAGACATTGCAGCAGCAAGAATCGATGTCAATCAAGGGTCAAAGCGCTCGTCATTTGGTGATGCAGCGGTTAATGAGGCCGCGCGAAAGCAAGGTGGTTATTCTACGCAATATGGTTGGACCAGAGGACGTAGACGAGACGCTCCAGGAAGAGATTCAAGATGAGTGTAGCAAGTATGGTGCTGTGGACCGGGTTATTATCTACAAGGAGCGCCAATCGGACGGTAACTTTGCCGAGGACGACAATACGGACGTGATCGTTAAGATTTTCGTCGAGTTCTCGCAGGCCACCGAAGCAGATAGAGCCCGTGAATCACTAAACGGTCGCTATTTTGGCGGCCGTTTGGTCAAGGCGGAGTCTTACGATCAAGCTCTCTTTGACCACGGCGATTTGTCTGGCTAAGTCGATGGGATGTGGGCGTGTTTTCATCTCGCATTTTATTACCGCTCTAGCAATGATCTGCTGATTGCGACTTGCGACGCAAATAATGTGTTAACATGGATGGAAAGAACTGCACTGACCATGTGTAAATTGGCCATTTGCAATTGAAGTATCTATATTTTCATATGTTCCAACTGGTCATTCAATAAGGCCATGTGCTTTATCTGTCCGTGTCGCAAAGAGACAGCAGCATCGATTTGCCAGATAGATTGTACGGAACAGTATGTCATTTCTATCATCATATTTACCACCAATACTAACGGCCCCACTCAACTTGAATCCCTTTTGAAATGTGAAATAGGGCTCAATTATCCCTGCTTTCCTTGAACCGTGGTTCGTTTAGATTTAAATAATACAAACATCAGATCAAAGGTCAAATATAAACCTTTAACTACATACATACATACATGCATGCACTGTCAAGTTTTAAATTGTGCAGAAAGTTTATTTTTATTGCACTACAAATGCTAGTGATGTGTCGAATACCCCAGACAGAAAGGGGCCATCAAGACATACACACACAACACACATCTTTTCTCATTGATGCTGTGGTTAGTCTCGTCCTAAGGGTATAATAAGTATGTTGCAAAACAGACGAATTGTGTGTAGTAGATGCGCAATATTTAGGAACACATGGATTTAATAATATTCATAATCTTGGAGCGTCGTAACTCGCTGCTCCGTTAATATATTGTCATTAAATTGTATATACAAATTCGGGAAGCGTAACGGCGACTACCCGTTAAGCCTCCCGTTTCTACTTGATCAAGCAAATATAGGACTAATGTCTCAGAAACAAAGTACGTGTTGGCTTTCTTATTTATGCTTTTTGTATCTATTTTTCGTGTTTCCCTTTTCCAGGCATTACTTCGTACTCGTCGTACTGGGGAAACGATCCCATTCCGGTTTTCTGTTGTTCCAGCACGGTTCCATCTTTCGGTTTGCTGTACTTAGCTTCCAGTTCTGCTGCATTACGTTCTTTCATTTTCATAATAGCCAAGTTTTTTAACAATTCCTGCTCGGTAGGTGGTTCCTTCCTGGAAGGATGCAAAGGGTTGGATAGTAGGCTAGTATTCAAAAAAAAAATCTGTCTACCTTCTTCCGCGTAACCAAGCTTCCCATTCGGCTGTAATCTCTTGATCGTATGCTTCCTTAGCAGTAGGTTCAAACCAGCGAGATGCACGACGACGACCAACGGACGGATCAGGGGGTATTTCGTAATATTTATTGCCAAAATAATCTTCTCCCACGAAGTTTCCTTTAATCTGCCTTGGTCGAAACGATTTCAGAAAATTGTCCAACACAATGCGCAACAAATTGCGTGTCGGTGGACCGTTTGCCATGTTTACTTTTGATGTAAATTAACGCAAGAAAGCTACTACAATAAATACACAACAATTATATAAACAGTTCACTCCAGTACTGATTACCGGTGTCGAAATTTTCTTGGGAATTTTGTAAACAAATCTATTAATGATTACCGCACAATTGACATTTCGCAGCTGGTGATGTCAATCAATGCTATTGTAGACACGCGAAAAGTAGCATGGATGACATGCATAAATAATGGTGCAATTTACCACTATCAGAACTGTCTGAAGATTTCAAAAATTTGATTAAAAATTTATTGTATTTTTCTTCCATGTAGCAAATATCCATAAGTTTACATAAAAGAGTAATTTTATTAGTAGTATAAAACGATACAAGAGAGAAAGAGAGAGTGAGAGAAATATCTAAAAGTGGAGTGTGCGAGATGGAATCCTCGGAGGAATGAAATAGATAGAAAGCTCCTCGCGGGAGTAGGCGAGACGACGAAAATCACGGGTAAAAAGCGCTAGAGAGGAATCCGAAATTCTTCACAGTTTCAAAGTAGCTCTGTTGGCCTGCTAGGTATGCGCTGAAACGTGTGCAACTTCTCTGTACGGTTGGGATAAAAACGCTCATCGTTTGAAAAGTAATTCGTGTTTAAGTGAAAATGTATGTATTCTTTAGTATGGTTATTCGTTGATTGTGAATAGTACGAGTATGTAACATACCAGGTTGCTTTTTCACCTGAAAAACATGGTGCAGCGCTGCTGGCAGGTTCAGTTCGCGTTCCATTTCATACATAGTCCAATGGAGAAATGCAATAGTGTGCGTGCATGAGAGAGGATCGCTAACACCACTATTCTTGTGGGGCGCGTACGCACACGAGTGTTATGTGTGCGTGAACGGCAGCGAAAAAATGTCCGATGTTGACGACGACGGCGACGACATCGCGGGTTTTGTGTTCGTTGTGATCGGCGTGGACTGAAGTCGTTCGCCAGCAGAGCAGAATCATATGAAAAAGTCTGTGTCATCGGAGCCCGTAAGCATAGACCCTAGAGAAAGCATTTTCCGTACTCCAGAGCCGCTGCAGAGTTTGTGCGTGTGTTGAGAAAATTTTGGTGACGTGATAACGTTTGTGGGCTGCCGCGGCATTACCTCTACAACGCACGCAAAATTCGCGATCCTGCCCATGATGGAGTGATGACTAACGTGCAGTGTTGAAGTGTTATAAATGCATTTAGAACTTTATGTGCTATGTGGTGTGTGCGTTATGTTGCATAGCGGTCTAATATAAGTCACTAATACTTGGCAATTTCGAAACAATAGAGGGATGCTGTGCGTAAAGCAGCTGCGTCAAACTTTTATTGGGATATTGCAGAAGTTCATCTAAAGGACTGCTTTCTGGAGGACATTCTGTGTTTTCATCATCGTTAGCTGAGAGGANCCCAGGCAGCAAAATTTGCTATGTCGCATGAATTTTTGTATGGGTGCAACTTAATCCAATTTCTCATCATTATGCCAGCAACAGCAGCACGTGGATGAGGTTCATGCGACGCGTCGCGTGGGGTGTCGCGCTACATTCAAAATGTATCTCATCACTTTACCCCCACCCTTTCGGATCGTAAAAAATGAAAACACGAAAAATTCTCTCTCAACTCTCTTCCTTTATTACTCACCAATTTGCTTACACATGGTTGGACCCCTCCCGCTGTGCTACCGCCAGCTGATCCGCGCCTCGTACGTGCCGATCGATCCATCCTTCCTTCGGTCCGCTTCAGCCGCGCGCGCTTGCCCGTTCGTCTTCCCTCTCGCCCCGCACACGTCATCCTTCTCCACAAGGATGGGCTTCCTTGGAATTGTGGTGCTTGGTGTTGGCGGCGTCCGATGAAAGGCTGCGAAAGAAAGCAAAACGGAACACTATTACACACACATTAAACACTCGCGATCACTTCAAACTTACCAAAATTTTTGCTGCATTTTTGTGCAATCCAACTGCACCCTGGTCGCCAGCATTCCCGGCAACTTTAGCTGCATCCTCCAACCGGAAAATGATTCCTTCCGCTCCTGTGGTCCCAGGCGAAATTGTCAGTAATCCTCGGCCATGCGTATTGATTTGCGCCGGCATCCGATGCTTCTATAGTAAACACGCATATATTTCACACTATCTTTACTTCACTAATAATTTACATAACTTCTAAACTTACCATTATTTGTCCGGGATAATTTATTTCCTGCCACTCCGCTTCACCAACGCCAATTTCGCCTTTCACCTTCGCACATATTTTTTCACTTTACGGAACAAAATAGATGCTAATCTTAATCACACTTTACGCACATTTCCTACGCATTTAAATAACTTAATTATTTCTAAACTTTCTTAACAAATTACACACTACGGAGCTGAACCGAATCCAGCAAAATCAAAAACTGTTTGCGAAAATGTTCACAATTCGTCCAGCAAGAGAAAGAAGAGAGCCAAAACAAATGGCACTATGGGGTATCTCAAATTAAGGATCACATTTTTTGACCACAACAATAATCGACATTATCGACAGAAAATAAATTCCATAAATGGAAGAAATTTTTAAAGCAGAATATTATTTACCCTTTCTTAAAAATTAAAAATAATATTTATTCAATAAAAAGTTATTTTTATAATTAAATATTCATAAAAATGAAATAGTTGCAATAACAACTAATTTTGACCAACTCCAATCTAATCCACGCCATTCACCCGTAGTGATCCTAATCGGCGCCATCATTTGATAACAGCCAATCAGGATGCAGCTTACTTCTGCCGGGTACGATCCATGGCCGATGGCGTGTGTGTGTGCGGTGCGACCCGCGAAACCGAGCAGTTTGTTGCACGCTCGAAAATGAACAAGAGCGAGATGAGCGAGAGGGAAAAAAAAGCTCGTATGGGCCAGAATAGGACGGGAATAGCTTGAAACACGAGCCCTCGGGCGCGACACTTTCGTTCGTGGGTGCGCTGAGCCGCGCGGGGTAGAAATCCGACGTGAAACGCAAGGAAGTCATGCAACAATGCTGCCTGGGTAATGCACTATCAGCATTTTACACCGTTCGATTCTCTGATTGTGTCTCACCGGTGCCGGAGCATGATCGCCTGAACGTACGACCTAACGCTTAAGATCAGAACGCACTTCTGATTTGTTTATGTTTTCGCGCGTCGCGCTGTAACCATTTCATCGTTTGATTCTCGCCTAACGCTTAAGGGTCTGAACGTGTTCCGACTTGTCTTTGTTTATACGTATCGGGCCATGACCTGCTTTACCTTGCTTATGATTACTTAAAGTTCTCACATGCTCTTTCTATGATAATATGTCGTGTTCGCAACACTTCGGATTCAACGACGCGCGGTCGGCTCGCTTCGGAAATATCGATCGAATGGTCGCGTACACATTACGGCTCATGAGACGTCCAAAAAAGCCGAAGTCATACAAAATTTCAAAAAAATTGGGTCCTGTCCTGGACGCGTCCACAAATTGCGAAGCGAAAGAGGGTTCGGGAATTATACCTGGGATCTTCGCGAAGTGATAAAGAATTCTGAAATTATACCTGGGATCCGCATTAGAATACCACGTACGCTGCATTCGGGGTAGCACTCGGTAAAGCGTTGTTTTGCTTAAGCGTGCAGTAAGCATAGAGGGTTTGTTTCGGCTTTCTACGAAGTTACTTGTGGACGTGGGCAGGGCGTGGGCGTCACGTGTGAGTTGGGCCAATAACTTCGCTAGTCGTTTAGCTGGTCGTTTAATTATTCGATCTTTTTATGAGCTACGTGAGTGTCTTTCTGCCAGATGGGATATGTATACCGATGAAAGCCACACACACAGTCATAGGTTTGTTGACGATTAATGCAGGTGTAGTAAACAATATTCCTTAATAGGAACCCATAACAATAATAAAGAAATTGAGTGGACATTCGATCAAAATATTGCGTATTGTCGTTATCCGGGACCGTACCCATTGCTCTTCATATTAGCCGCTTATGTGAGCTACCTCAGTTCGATGGTAACAACTGTACAAGCACTGATGAATACCTATGATCCCAGCAAACGGTCTGGGAAAATGGATAATAGTCTGTTTGATCACGTCAATGATCCGTTTATTGTCCTTACAACACTGAAAACAGAATTCTATTCGTCAAAAGCTTCTGTCTTGTGTGCAGCCGTTTCCGGAGTTGTTGTATTCAATTCTACACTGTGCTTATAGTCGTCTGCATGCTCCTATAGAAGTTGACCTGGATGGCAAGACGTGCACTTTATTGATATGGATAAGTCATTACATTTTGGAAAATGAGAANGAGTATGTAACATACCAGGTTGCTTTTTCACCTGAAAAACATGGTGCAGCGCTGCTGGCAGGTTCAGTTCGCGTTCCATTTCATACATAGTCCAATGGAGAAATGCAATAGTGTGCGTGCATGAGAGAGGATAGCTAACACCACTATTCTTGTGGGGCGCGTACGCACACGAGTGTTATGTGTGCGTGAACGGCAGCGAAAAAATGTCCGATGTTGACGACGACGGCGACGACATCGCGGGTTTTGTGTTCGTTGTGATCGGCGTGGACTGAAGTCGTTCGCCAGCAGAGCAGAATCATATGAAAAAGTCTGTGTCATCGGAGCCCGTAAGCATAGACCCTGGAGAAAGCATTTTCCGTACTCCAGAGCCGCTGCAGAGTTTGTGCGTGTGTTGAGAAAATTTTGGTGACGTGATAACGTTTGTGGGCTGCCGCGGCATTACCTCTACAACGCACGCAAAATTCGCGATCCTGCCCATGATGGAGTGATGACTAACATGCAGTGTTGAAGTGTTATAAATGCATTTAGAACTTTATGTGCTATGTGGTGTGTGCGTTATGTTGCATAGCGGTCTAATATAAGTCACTAATACTTGGCAATTTCGAAACAATAGAGGGATGCTGTGCGTAAAGCAGCTGCGTCAAACTTTTATTGGGATATTGCAGAAGTTCATCTAAAGGACTGCTTTCTGGAGGACATTCTGTGTTTTCATCATCGTTAGCTGAGAGGAGTAAGGAGTTGCTACGATGGATAAATTATGTTTCACGTTAACTCGCCTACTTGCTCTTCACTGTTTCGTTTATCATCTAGAAGGGGTTAAGTGTTGACAATAATTTTTTTTTTGCTCAACCATTGCTCAATACCCATTTTTACCACTTTGGGTTGGATCGTTGTTATATATGTACACGGTGATGTGGTTTTTCGAGCGTGAACAACATATTTAGGGAGCAACGAAACCTCATTAGCCTGCGAAAGGAATGAGCCGTACGTGGAGTATGGGCCTCCCCCCGTACGCTGCTGTGCTGCAGTTGTGTTTGTGCGAACCACGCCGATCGAGTGTGTGCCACCTCTAGCGCGGCGAGTGAGTATGCACACATTCTTCCCATCGTCGGTGGTTTTCTTCCGCATCGTCGTTGTTGTTGTTTTATCCATTTGTTTGCTAGAAGCAGCGAAAAATTCCGTTCCATCTTCCCAACTACGCCTTTTTGCTAGATTTTTTTTTGCTTAGTTGCTGCTGTTGCTTGGCTTCAACAAAAAAAAATTTGCTCTTCAAAGCATGCCTTTTGCTATGCGGTGTGCTGAGGGAAATCATTCGTAGCGTAGCACCTTCTAAGCACACGCACACGCATGCAGCAGTCTTCCGAAGCAACAAATTGCCCGTGATTTGAAGGAAATTTGTATAGGGTATGAACAAAAGCGTAAAGAATATTGGCAAACTTTGAACGGAATCGAAACTAAGCTTGAATTAAAATGAGATTGAATAAATAGTTTTTCAGTGGACACTGTGTGATTGTCGTATTTGAACAGGTGAAAGTGAAATTGCTACGCAATCCGGTTGAATGTGTCAAAAACATGATTGGATCTAGTTTTCTTCATCTGTTAATCGTCGTGTGCTGTTTTCCATTAGATTTTGCAGTCCAACTCGATTCACGCAGTAGTTTTGCTGTTAGTCATGCATGTACTTTGTGTGATGTGTTGGCCTCTTTGCAAATGTGCGATCACTGCAGTATAGTCGTGATAGATTCATGTACAACGAAACGCATTTGTAGAGAAAATGAAACGTATGGGAGATAAAAACTACCTACACAAACTAAACGAAAACGTTTAACACTTTATGGTGAAGTCAACTTCAACATTCAACATTTGGATATGATCAGATAGACTCTTCTGAATATGAATACAATCAACTAACAAGGATGGTTTCGATAATTTATTATGTGCCTGATTTGCGTATTTATATGGATTTAAAATATTACAGCACGGTGTAGTCCAGATTTGAACCCAACCATTCGATGGTGCAATTTGCCTGCTTAAACAATCAGTTCTTAGCTAACCCACAGCGTGTACTCTATTAAAAACAGCTTATCCAAGGTTATGAGCTTATCATTTCTATTTTAGTATCTCTTTGATGTAAAACTGTGTTTCTCCATCCGACTATAATGCCCTACTGCTCAACGCTACAGTTCTGCGAACGTGGTCAGTTTTGTTGCAGAAATGTCTAAAGCAAAGAATCAATCAAGATCCTCAAATGAAGCTTAAATAATGGTAGAAATAGAGAAACATTTTGTTCACTAGGTGAGTTGTATGGTATCGTGAAGCTGTGCGGTTAAGAATATGGGAATTCTATGTATAAAAAATATATTCCTTAGGTATTATCTATTTCGTCAGTAATGTTTTTATTTTACATTTTTTCCAGCTCCATACCAAAAGCTTGAACAAATAGCCATTATGTGTTGCTAGTGTATCAGCGATTTTTTCAGTTTGATGTATGGTGGATGACTGATGTGAGTGAACAGTGGAGGAAATATTCCACCGGAAAAATAGAAGGGAAAAACTACCGGTGTAAACAAAGAAGAAAGGCGAAGAATCTTGTGTATGTGTGTATGAGTCTAGTTGTGTGCGTTTAGCCGCTTCGGTTTAAGCAGTCGGCAAAAGTTCTTTTCGAAGTTAATTGTTTGATATTTGCAAAGGAAGTGTGCGGTGCAATAGAGAAGAGAAATAAAATCCGATTACCGAAGCTACCGCAAAGTGTGCTAAGATGTAGTGGGAAAATGATGGCAAAAGCGAAAAAGCTAATGGCAGGGCGGAGAAGCTGCGTTACGTCCGTTAAGGCGGCGTAACGGAAGATGCGCTTCAGTTTCGCAAACATCTATTCACCGTGCGTCAGTGTTTTGTATGTGCGTGTGTTTGTGTAAGGGCGCCAGCAGTTTTGATGATGTGCGTGCGTGTGTGAATTTGTAAAGGAAGAAGTCGCGCAAATGTGTGCGTGTGTTGTGCATTTTTTTTAGTTTCGTCCTGTCAACCTGTTTTGACGTTGTTCGTCGCCATCGTGTTGCGGTTGTGTGTTTTTTCCGATCAAAGGAACCGGGTGGTCGGTGTGTATGTGTATGTGTGAAAGAATGTTGTAAAACAATTTACACTACCACGAAGCGAAAATATTTCTAAAGGAGTGTACCGGTGCCCAGCGTAAGCTTTGTGTCTGGAAATCAGATCTATTCATCTAATTCGGTAGTGTTGGATAGTACCGCGGCTAAAGGCTCTAAAGGACTTTTGTTTTGCGATAAACATTCGGTGTATGTTTACTACACGTGCAAGGTAAGGAGTTGAACAGTAAATTCATTTAACTTTAGTTATACAGCGCCATACGTTTATGCTTATCGTTTGTCGTGTACGACAAATCCCAGAACAACCCCTTAATAATTATACTTTTCCGCCATTATATTTGTTTTTAGAAAGGCAAAGCAAATGCAATTTATAATACTTAAAAGAATTTACTACATTTTGCAAAACATGATCGAAAATTTATTATTTATTCCGGAATTGAAGCAATAAAACAATTACAAACATCTAACGTTCCGACCACAGCCAAAGCTAAAGGGGATTTCTAACTATCTTGTATCTGCTTGTTGTTGGAAGTATTAGGCAAAGTGTGTACAATTACAAGTTACGCTAAAGGTAAAAATAATGTTGAATGGAAATCTAAAGAAATGTTAGAAAAAAATCGTTTTTTTTTTATTTCTAGGATAATCATTCATTAATCCGTTTCAATAACATTTCCGCCAGCTACGCCCCAAAAAAAAATATTATATAGCTGTTAAATTGTTGTTTCCATTTATATAAAACTTTTGTCAAAGATAGAGTATAAAGTAATGTCGAATTGAGAAATTCTTATTAATTTCCTCAATAATTCACAATACCAACTTCATCAAAAAAACACAAGGCTGACCGGCTGTTGTCCTTTGGCGTTGAGTTTGACTAATGTTCTCCGGGCCTCCCACAAAACGCTTTGCGGAAGATGCAAACGGCGCAGAACTAAACGTTTGACATCTGTTTTGAAATGATCCAAGAAGGCGACATGGTACCTGTTAGTGTACATTAGTATGGCCCCGGCAAACACTGTGGAGTGCACATTATCTAACAAAGCGAAATGAGTTTCCAACGCTTGAAAGTTGAGGAGCCTTACACCTTTTGCTTCATCGCTCACTTCCTTGAGATTATGTAAAGGAGTACTCAATAAGTTTTGTGTTGTTGCCTTGCGTCTGCCAACACACATTCGTAATCGAGCACGTGTTTGCATATGGGAACGAAAGAAGGTTTGCCAATATGAAATGACGATGTATAAAAAAAATATATATATATCCCTACTCCAAATTTGGAGCGAGTGGGCACATTTTGCGTGTGTGCATTGTGTGAATTTGACTTTATTTCATTTAAGCCCAACCGGGCGCGAACCCACGTGGGTTGCAGGGTGAACAAAGTAAACCTGGAATAAGTAATGCATCGCAAACTCGTGGGAAGGAAGAAACCAAAAATGCTATTTCTTTAACGACCTTCTTTATTTTGCGCATAACACGAAGCATTTCTCAGCGTCCTTGGTGACTTTTGTCACCTGATAGCACGTTTGATGGATCGTGTATTTGAGGGCAGTAGTACAGCATAGGGCTTGGTCCCCCTACATCCCTGCAACTTCTCGTACGTACCCCTCGTACTCTCGAGGGAAGGATTTGTGGCGTTGATGAATGGTCATGTGCTTATGTTGGGTGGCTTTAGCCCTCTAGATCGATTTGTAAAGTTCTTTTCTATGGCATCCAGGATAATCGATTATTGTATTTGTTTCACTGTGTTGCAGAAAAGTTTTGTTTAAAAACTTTCGTTTATTTACGTAGAATTCTTATTCTACATCTTATTCTACTTCTTAAAGCTGAGCAGTTCTCTGTTATTCGAGATTACAGTGAAACGTCGATTATCCGTGCTCCTCGGAACTCGGCCCCTGCCGGATAAGGGAATTTTACGGATAATAGACACAATTCTTTTTATTGATAAATATTAGTGTTCAGTGTCTCTTGAGAGCATTTTTTTACTAAAGCTAAATGTTAATATTCTTAGGTGCACTTTGCAAAATAAATCTGTTCTATTTCATAGAAACTGGGGCCAATTGTATCATTTCCTATTGAGGCTTTTATTTCATGCCATCACCGATTTGATATGTTAACTATGTTAATTCACCTTTGGAACTGTCATTTCCGAGCTGCACGGATGATGGGACAGCCGGATAAAAGGTACCCGGATAATCGGCGCTCCACTGTATTTCAATTGGTAACTCGCCAGTTCCAGTTTTGTTCGAACTTAATCCACTATGCTCGAGACTCATCTTAAATTAATTACCTTATGCATTGCAAACAGTACAATTCTACCAGTTCTGTCTTTTGCGTTAGCATTAGTAACTTAATTATTCAAACTATTCATGTAATCCCATCCACAAAGCCAAAACATATGCTCGGTTTACCAAGCGCTGCGAATGCAGCAAAGCAATTAGGAGCATCTGCAGTGAAACTTGCACGGAATGTCAACGTGAATATGGAGGTTCGTGCTTTCCAATGAATTACTGTACAGATTCGTATGCCCGCCGGAGATGATTCTAGAGTGGCTTTCTTATGAAATATATGAATGATACGTGATAATGGCGACTTTGTGTAAGAAACGTCTTTCTTCTATTTGCAGGGATCCGCAAACTGTTCAGTAGATGAGTCTGGTTGTGTTTGATATTTTAAGTGGGCACATTAAGGCATTGGTACACGGTTCGTGAAGTCAAAAAGTTTGCCATTGAAAACAGAGAAAGCTGCAAACTTTACGTCAAAATAAATTTTAGCTCGTCGAGCTGAAACCGAACGCAAACATTTTGACATTCGGTTGAAAACTCCTGTACAGATGATATAAAGAAGAAGAAGAAGAAATAGATCAAATACGAAACACGACATTATATTTATAATCAATAATCTTCATATTTTTAAGGAAAATTACCATATATTCTCCATTGTAGTTTTACTCAATCGAAAAACTCAAATCAGTACCTTTATATTAAATGTTGAAAATATAAATTATAATTTTAAAATTAATATGGTTTGTGCATGGTTTATTTTTCCCTTCTAGATTTAATGCGAAAAAAAAGAAAAATAAAATTTACTACAGCTATGTAAGTTACTATGAGCTTACTAAATAATCATTTGAAAACAACTTTAATCCACGACAAGTTGTAAACATAATGTTGTTTGCTTACATTATTTTTGTTTACATTTTGAAATTATTAACAGTTTAGAAGCTCCAGTATTTCCAATAGCTGTTGTAGTTTCGGAGCTGTTTAAACCCTTTAAAATGCTTCGTTTTCAGTTGCGAAAGAATGAAAGACGAAAAGCCATGCAGGGTCGGCTTTGCCAATCCCTGGTCAATAGTTAGACCGTATTGTCGTTGGGTTTACAAAGCAGAATGGTGGGTCTGGGCACGTACATTTTGAAATCAAATGGTTTATCGTCTTTAAACTGCATTAGCATCGCATTGATTAAACTTTTACACAGTAGCAAGCTTGTTCTTCTGTGTTCCATAGAGCGGATATCTGATGGGTTTGTCTGCGAATAAATTTACTGTAGATTAATATAAAGCAATGCGAAGAGAAAGGAATGCAATGATTGGAAATTTAAACCAGCAATACTGCTTAAATTTGATCATCATCAACATATGTGCCCTTGGTGACTTACTGCTTCCTGACCCGAATGTCAGATTCATTAGTTGCGCACTTTTTAAAATACCATTTTCTGACGATTGTACACACGCTATCATATTGTCTTGTCGATGGCGTGCAATCAGTCCAAGATGGAATGCATGATCTACCATCGAACGATAAACACAGGCGTGTAATAAAGTTGTCTTCTGCCACCGCGGCACCCTTTGCTTCGTAGTTTAGTACCAGAAGCACTTAAAGCTCTTCAAATTGCTTCGACAAACGATTGATATGAAAGGGATGGTGTGTGATTGAAGTAAATTGACGTTGCAAAGGACGTTTTTGTTTTATAACAAAAGGAAGTTTGCGAACGAAGCAAGTGTCTCGATGTACATAACATGATCTAATAACAAACATGGCACCCACACCAACCGTAATGTTATATGAGCTTGATCGGACCCCATCATGTGTGGTTAGTACCGTTGACTTTTCGGCAATGGAGGTGTGTATGGCACATTTTTTGAGAATTATAAAAACCTTCAAACTTCTCCGAAAGTAGGAGGTGACGTTAATGTCTATAAAAATGGCATTTTGATACAGTAAAGTGAAGTGGAATTGTAATGGGCCCCCAATTTCCAGCTTGATTGGTTTGCATTGGCCAGTTTTTTTTGGGTGCCTCAATCGTGTTAAAATGGCCTTTTAATTGAGTAGAATGAAATTCGATCGATTTGCGTCTACATGACCGAGACGGGGGTATATGCTATTGTTTTATTCGTTTTGCTGTGTGTGGATATTCTTTTGTGTATGGGAGAGCAGGGGATTTTACGCTGGTGTACGTTTGGTTGATGGTCGAAGCTTTTCGTCTGATCAGAAAGCTTTTAATATGATCATAAAATTTGCACTTAGTTTAACATTCTAACAGGATTATTTCTGTGCCATGGATGAATTGGTTTTGTTTCAGTATATGTAATTAATAGGAATATGTTAGAGGAATTATTTCAGAAAATTATCTGAAGGTGATCTACATCAATTATGGGATAAACAATGTAATGAGCTTCATTCTAACACACTGTACTTGAAGAAAAATTTCAAACAGGTAGAACAGATAGAGGAAGGTTATATGCTTTCTTTATTACACTCCTCAATATTTCATCAGGAACCAGCACATCGTGAATATTTTTAATAATGATTTTTAAGGTAACTGTTAAATATTTGGAATAATTTAGACTTTCAGTTATGTTTTTAAGTCACATATATTGATACCTAGAGTCGGGTCAGTCGATTTAAATAATAAAAAAAAAACTCTTTCTTGTAGATACTACCAGAGTCATTCAAACTTCGACTCCAGCTGGCGGCGGAGTCGGATCGATCCGAACATTGTTCGAGCCGAGCGAATAATCATGACTGATACAAACATTATATACGTTTGTTATATCAATAGCCTTAAACATTAACAAGGCATTTTGATACGCTAAACCTGAATTGTAACGATGACTCAATTGATGAATGGATTAATTCATCCAATTTCCTCTAGATCAATCAATCTCGTACGTCATCCGTATCGGTAAGTGATTGTTTTGATGAGCTCACTTTAAAGTAACCTCTTTTTAATCGTGATTTCATGATGCAATCCATTTCAATGTTCGCCGGTCAGCCACTGGTGTTAATCCGACTAGTAGTGAGTAAATTTTGTGTACTTCAGTTAAACTCGTATCAAAATTATTGAGTCATATATTTGCAGCTTAACTATACAGCTACAAATACAGCCATTTTACTGACGTGGATGTCACTAACACTTTATGCACATCTATTGAATTTTGGTTTAGAACACGTCGAACTTTGATTGCAATTGTGGATGAGGGCGAATAAAGTTAGAAAGCTTATAATCTTAAGAGGCTTCCTGTCAAACAATCGAACAACTTCCAGCGTTGAATTATTACCAGGTTGTGTTATACTGAAGGATCTGCACGATATTTTTTATCTGCTAAAACAGCTTGAACGATTGTATCGGAGTCATTTCTTGATATTTTTTTCGAATTTAAATACGAAACTTTGCTATATTTTAACCATTTTCAATAAATTACTGTTGAAAGAAAAATGTTTAAAAGTTTGTAAATATTTTAAAATCAAGGAGACCAGACCGAACGAGCTTCGAGCGAAAGGTATGATCGACACAAGTAAAGCATAGTTCCAAGTTTGGATTGTAGATCCAGAGATGTAATATTTTCCATCTCCTTTTTCCAAATCTAGGAAAATTACGGACTAGTGTATCGTTTTATATTTCGATCATTTTTTTCAATGCTTGATTCAAACGAATTAAGCCGGGTTCGTTACCATTTCCCACTGATGGTTTATCTATGCTGATTTCTATTTCAAGATGTGTGATAATGGATCATTGATTTAGCAGTAAAAGCAAGAATATCTAACATGCATATATTTTGCTCTGTTTATCGATTTAACATACTTAAAAAAAATAAACAAAATGGAGAAGCAATCTCTAGCATATTCTATAATACAATCATTGCTTTTCTCATGCTATATACCAATTAAATTTTGATTACTGTTAACTGATCGCACATTATGTATCTTTCACATATTTCTACCTATTATTTGCACAAGTGCGTCTACACGGTCACCTATCATACATTAGCATTCTTATGCAAATGTAAACGGGATGGAATTTGGGGACAAAAAGCCACCTTCTTCAGACACTAGCACTATTACCAGCAACAGTTTCATGAATGAAAACAAGATTTGAATGTGTATCTTTTATGTTTAGTATGTTAAAAAAAAGGTCTTATCTCTTCCCCACTTAAGACTCGGCACGGTCGGTCTGCCGGGGTTCCCTTCGTGCGGCATTCCCTCTACTGAGATGCACGCCTGTGTGCGACTGTGTGGTTTGATGTTTTCTTACCCATATTTGCTGCCATTGGGTGTTCATGTTTCCCCATCGAACACAACGACGTGTCATTTTATAGCGTGGCCAATATGAATGTTTTTCCAATCTTTTTCTTGTTCGTTTTGCTTTGGCTCACGTTGCGTTCGTTTGTATTTTAGTTCCATTTTCTTCCTCTTTTTTTTTGCAACACAACAGCTTCGTACAATATCTTTCGGTGGAGTGTCTCCTCTAATTTGTCGTGTAAACAACGGACGTCGCGTTGGAGGGTGATACGTTCAAAAATACATATACCTCCGTTTCAAACCGTTTCACTCTTGCTGGCTGTTTGAAAACATCGTTTCCTTCCTTCTCGACAGTTTTGTTTCCTTTTTCAACACAATCCTCATCGTTTCTCGTTTCGGCAAGGTTGTGTTATTATTTTCTAGCAAATTAATGTCTCATTTTAGTTTTTGGTGAACACAAAGCGAATATTAGCAAAGTTGTGATACTTCGGTAGAAAGTTATATTGTACAAAATTTTACATGGATTTAGATAGACAACGAGATAAAATTTCCTTTAAGTAAAATGCATATTGATTTGCCTCACTAATATTCTGTAGTTACAAATTTAGAAATTATCAATTGCTCTAAATGTTGCATTATTAAAGACCGTTTTTTTTAACACTTTCCTGCCAATTGAGAGTTACCACCGTTCATGTGCTATGACGCTTCCATGAAGCATCAAACTCTTCTTCGTTTTGTGGCTTATGGGAGAGACTGGCCGGGTTCGGCCGCTTTGGTAAGAGCCACAGACCTGTCAAGGTTGCGACGATGCGACGGCTGAGCGAATGGACCGGACAATACCGTTGCGACCTGTTGCTGAGGTCATGCTGTGGAATTCGGCCATATTTGAGCATGTTTTTTTTTATATAACACCCCCTACCGGTTTGCTTTCCCCTAGTTCTTGAACAATTCAACATTTCGTTTGTCACACTGTTGGCGATGCTTTATTGCTTCCAAATTTCGACCTTCTGTGTGCCATTCTTCACACAGCGATAGCAAATTTTTGCCAACATTCTTTCTGTGGAGTGCTCGGTCATTCGGACGTTACGTTACGTCATGACGGTGTTAAAGTGGTACAACCTGTCGAACTCATTAATGGTGTGTTTTATTATCGGCATTAAAGCTGATGTTTTTTTTCGTAGTAAATCTTTATTGGAAAATCTATATAAAATACTAGTATGCGGTCGAACCGTATCTCTATCCTATATAGCCTTCTTAATGTTTCTGATAATGGGTATATTGCTGAAAGGATGCTTAGAATAGCTGCTCTTGTTAGATGCTTTGTTTATACAGAGCGCACGGGGGCTGTTGATTGGCTTCTCAACCATTTTTAGCTGACGATGATGTATGGCTCTTTCTATTTGTTTATCCCATTAAATCGGTGTGGAAAATTCTTTTGATTCTTTCGTCGTGTTTGAATGATGCGGTGATGCTGCCGATCGGTGGGTAGATCTTCTGCAAATGTGGTAAAAATGATGAGCTGTTTATTTAAGCGTGAACATTTAGCAATTCATCTTCACATGGTGGCGCCATTCGTTTAGGGAAGCATTAATATTGCGGTTTTGGTTTTAAGTGTTTTTTTTTTTAATTATTCTGCTATTGAAAACACGGTTGGACGGTTGTACCCAAATGTTTATACATTAATGATAGAATGCTAACATTTTATGTATAATTCTCCACATCAGAACACATTTTGAATACGTGCGCTGCGCTATGCGCGATCAATATCTCGCGAAGTGAACTTCGCAAAGATAAGATAATTGTGTCAAATTGTTCACGCTTTATTTGGGGTTTGTCAAAAAAATAAAAAAAAAAACAAAAACCAAGTCCATTTAAACAATTTCAGCGCAAACTTTATCTAATCAGCATGAGTGTACTGTTGGTACGTTTAATACCATTTATCATGTGTCGCGACGCGCCACAGCTGATATGTGAAACAAACCGTGTGCACGGCCAACATGATGAGGCGATTGCAAACTAGAGTCTCGTTTTTTTACCGTTCAATAGCCACGAACTAAACACTCTCGGGTAGAAAATGAAAAAACACACTCTTGGGTAAGTTTCGGTACGGCGGGAGTACAAGGCGCCGGGTAGCAAGCTGCTGCTTGGTGACAGTTTTGGATGTCTTGTTTTTTTGTGATCGTTGTTTTGTAAAATCCAATTTACTTGTGGGAGATTTTCACGTCAGAAACGTGAGACACGTTTTATCGACCGACAGTTAGAGTACCGGGTATGGGCAAAAATTGCGACAGTGTCATCCGCAGGGTGGTGATGAAGGTGTCAATTTCTAATTAGCTTCTCGCTCGATAATGCAATCTTGTAGCTTGGATTGTGGCGAAGATGTTGAACTCTAGGCGTTTGGCAAATGAACAAATAGTTTACAAAAAAAGCAATAAATATGGGAAAATGAAACATATTAAATCGCTCGGTGTAGCACAGCCTGCAATGATCAAGTTTTCAGCAAGCTAATGACAAGTAGAATTATGTACTTTACCCATTTATACTGTGAAAATCTATCTTTGTGAAATGAATACGGGTTAAACAGGGTCAAATTAAAGCAAAAAAAACTATTTTAATAAGTTTTTTATTATTTAAAATATTTTAACTATTTCTTTACTCGTTACAAAGATTTTTTTTTACTTGGAGATCTAATACTAGTCATTTGTTTATGTTGTCATAAACGTTTAATTGCACATAAATTTTACAAAACTTAAATTAAACTTAATCATTTTTTTCTTCAATATAATTAACTTCATTTATTTAACAACACAAGCTTGTCATAATTTTGTCTTAAATTTTCCTAATAGTTACTAGTACTAATACTACTAGTTAAAAGAGTTACTACTACTCGGTCATGCTAACCATATAATAATGACTTACTAACTAGATTAACTTTTACCATAGCCGGATACGCACACAGTTGTTGCGACAGAGAGTCCGGTCCAGAATTGATTCGAACTACGACCTTCAGCACATTAGACCCTGAAGCACGAGACCGTTTGTGAAATTGCCCTGTTGTAAAGGTATATAAGTTCAATTTTGCAGGATTTTGAACTTAAAACGATTAAGACTTTTCTCAATCTTTTTCAAGTAGATGTGGACTATGTAGTATTTATAGAAACTTATCCAATTTCTAGATTTAATTTAAACTGAAATTAATAATGTATACAGTTTTTTCTAACTGATCCATCCGTAATGAAGGGGTCAGTTGTTAACAGAATCGATTTCAACTTGTAAATGTTCCAGAAAGTAGAAAACATCCTGCATCTATCTCGGCATATTCTTGCAATAGCGTTAACTTTTCCATATGAAATCGAAACCCCTGTACTACTACTACACATTGAGTGTTCCGAAAGAAAAATGTTTTACGATTGTTTAAGCAGGATACATTTTATATGATATAATATGTGATTAGGTTATGTTTATGCAAAATCCAAGTAAAAACAGTTATATTTATTCGAAATAACCTCAACAGAAGAGCAACGTGACTGATTTTCCCTGCTTGTGTTGAGGTGATGTTTATTTAACAAATCAGAACACGACCTTCTCGAAGGCGTACTTCCGTCTTAAATAGACGTCATAGGCACATACAGACTCGCACACATACACACAATGATCTTTAGAAACCCGTGATCAATGTCAAGGTGTGCATAGAGGAAAAACAAACGCATCCGACACATGCCACAAACACTTACAAAAGCTTAAAACGGCCCTCAGTGCAAACACACTCTAACGGTTAACGGAAACGATTACAATCTGTCTCGCCGCACCAACCCGGTGTTGTTCTTTAGACTGATTTTCTCTTCTCATTTATCCGGAAACCGGAAAGTGTCTAAAACTCAAGAAAAAAAATCTTCAATCGACGAAAGGTACCGTATTTTGTTTATTTATATACCTTGGTTTTTTTCATTTATTCTTTTGCCATCCACAATCCATAAAATTCCATCCATAAGAGGAAA
This sequence comes from Anopheles vaneedeni, assembly GCA_016170025.1. Lineage (NCBI taxonomy): Eukaryota > Metazoa > Arthropoda > Insecta > Diptera > Culicidae > Anopheles > Anopheles vaneedeni. The sequence continues at coordinate 17,604,151 of CM028118.1, read as the reverse complement.
ACAAAAAAAGCTGGAAGAATAAAATATTTTAAAAGTTTTTTTTGGTCTATTGTCATCTCTGTTTCTTCCGTTCGCCCACGTGACTTCCAAAATTCAGACGGAAGTTATCTTTCAGTCAGTTCCAACAATCCCGTACGGTTCTAAAGTTAGAACTCAAAACTCCCAAACCATGGTCAATGACGGTGTGCGAGAATGAAGATTTCTGATCTTGCTTTGGTGAGACAGTCTCGTTATCGCTGGTGCATCATGAGTGCATACAAACTTAACTTAAAGTTTGTATGTGCTAGTGCCCGTTGCTACTACAGACGATGGGTCCAACGTAGAATGACATCAGCAGCATCCATTCGCTGCCTGGTAGACGTTGCACAACGCGTTTTATAAAGTAAAGAGGAAGAGAATGTAGTAGTGGGAAACTGTGGTAAGAATATCTCCATAAGTGGCTGGCTGCGCGTATCGTCCAACATCCTCAACTCCCCAGACATTGGAGCTGATCGTTCTTCTCCGTTTGGTTGGTTGTTATGATCCATAGTGCAGAGGTTTTGTTGCACTTCAGTGATTCCGATTTCGATTCCGATTTCGTCTAGACTGAGGATAGCGTTCTCTTTTTCCGGTTGGCAGTTATGATAAAGTTGATAATGGTGTACTTTGGTACGGAAGAAATCGTAGCTGTGCAAAAAGGGAGACTTCCTTTAGCTTTCAATTGTAGCTTCCGGAGTTCCGTTTTGTTGATGGCGGAACCCTTTTATTGTTGTTGTGGAATTTATAAAAGGTGGTACCGTCTGGCTAAACCTGTTGTCGTTTTTATATTGCTCTGGGTATCATTATAAGGGAGACGAAGGTCTTCTGCTCCTGATAGGGATTATTGCTTTATAATCTGCTATAATAGGGGGTAAAAAAATGACTAAATCAACCAAGCTTGAACGTAAATAAAAGTATGTTTTATCGTGATATTCTTTTGATTTTGAGTTCCTACATAAAGCGTACGTTGACGAGATTTTAAAATATTAATGGTGTCTTATCGACAAACTTATGCTTATCACATCAGCCTTAAAAAATCCATCAAACAAATGTATACACAGGCATTTGCCGGTTGAATGATTGTACGACATTATTGCCAACTTAGTCATTCTCACCGACGGAATATGCTGTGAAGTGCGATCTGGCAGGTGTTCAGTATGAGTCAGCTTCATCATTAAACCGTAGCTTATAAAAATGTGAAGTTTCTTCGTAGTCTTTCCATACTTCCGGCTGCATAACTTCAGTTCATCTGGAGGGTGCTAAATATGTTTCGTGGAATGATGCGATCATGACGAGGATAGACACTGGGACGATGATGATGTTGAAGGTTGCTTCTGTTTCGAAACCGCTACGGAGTGCAATATACACATGGCGGAGGGTTGGTCTGCATTTTTAAAAAGGCGTAAGCCCATGCAAGAATACCTCAAGTTTACTTAAGGTAAATGTGAAGTTGGGTAGCTGGTTCCGGGGTGGTTTTCCTGCTTCTTGTGGTAAAGGTTTCGCAAACATGGGCACTAGAACATCGAGGCAAGATACCTCAAGATAATTATAAAAGAAGAACACAATGGCAGAAAAAACTTTTTTTTCTATCAAAACGGGCAAATTTGGTCTGTGCATGATGATAGCTCGTTTTGAGATGGTACAAACGAACATAAAGCAAAATATTGGGTCAGAATATGTTTTTCTTTATCGTCTTATCATCGTCTTATCACACCAGGATTTGATTCTTGAAATAGATAAGAAGAAAACATTTTACGTAAAACTGCTAAAAGAAAGGGTGACATATGGAGGAGGCGTTGGTCGTGTTCTAGGAAATATGTCAGATTATCTTGTGTGCCCTAGGAATTTATTTGGCATGATTGTTAAACGATAGATATGGATGCGATTGAAAGGCATCTATAGTTAAAAAAGAAAAGAAAAACGTATATTTCATGTTAAATCCTCAGTTAAAATGTATTTCATTTCTGTTTGGAAATCTTTCGTATCAGCCCTAAGGCATCCTATATTACGAATCATATGTATATATAAAGTAGCACTTAATAAATAAATTAGGAGTTGAAATTGCGCACACAAAATAATTTTGGAGAAGTGTTAATGCCTTCCACACTCTTTGTTAATGCCATCCTGTTCTTGTTCGCCAACCACATGGACACATTTTCACTTCTCTTCTTGAGGGCATGTCAGCAGTAATATCATAGATGAAATTGGTTCTTTGTTTCAGTAATTTCAAATAGTTTGAGTAACTGTATGCAGCTAAATCAGTGAATAAGCTTCCATTTCGCACGTTCATAACAGAACGTTACGCTCGTCATTGACGACAGATTTGGGTAGTGTCGAAAAATGGCCACCTGAAATCGCGATACACGAGGTAAATTGAAAGTGTGAGTTTTCCGGTCATTTCTTTTTCCGCTACGTGTGAAACTAGCTTGCAGAGAAGGAAGAAAGGAAGGAGGGTAGGAGTATGCCGACGATGTGAAATTCCCATCATGTCCCTTTCGAAAGATTGCTTTTCCTGGTGTTAGCACTCTGCGACAACTGCGAGATCGAAAGCGATTTCAAACATGCGCAAGACTTGGGTCGTGAAAAATGGGAGAAATGAAATTTTGATTCGTTAAATCGTTTGCCTGCTGTGAAAATCGTTATATTGGAGTGATGGTGATACTCAGAAAAAAAGGAAAACAATTGAAGAAAACGTTTTTTGTTTTGGATCTCGTCCACCACTTCCCTTAACCGGAGCTGATTGTCGAGCGGAAAAGTGGTGTAATGTCTTTTTGTGTGCCTTCTTATTTCTTCGGTCGTTGTGTCTGAAGAAAGTGTCAAAAACTCAACAGCGCTTTGTAATTGTTTGTCACAAAAAATTATGTAGCTTTAGTTTACTACGTAAGTCGAAGATTTTGGAAAATGAAATGAGTATATGTTTTCAAACATCACTTATGCCTTTTTTGCAATATACTAGTTAATAGGCCCGGATACATGGCTACACAACAGATCTACGTAATGCCAAGGTATGTTCTATGGTGTTTTTGTCACATCTAGTAGAAGCTTTTTTATCATGCTGAAAATGTTCTGATGTAATTACGGCTTACGTTGGCGATACTACGGTACTTACAGTGAAATCCAGCCTTAAAGACTGAACATGCCAATTTGCTTCGAACATTAGGTGAATTTCATCTGCTACAACCAAAAGGAAAAATAACCTGTGACACAATTTTTCATCAAATCGAATGATTCCTTACCCTTTACCGCGAGCTCCTAATATCCGATTTGAGAGTTATTTGTTCGTTTTGCGATGTTAGATGTTAGTGGAAGGCTTAGAAAATTCCGTTTAAGATGCACATCGGGTCTCTCCAGTTTTGGTTTCATGATGTGCCATTGTAGGATCGACCACGGAAAAGAAATATTTTCGGAGCGCATGACATGTATTCCGTTTTCTACAACCATTAAAAAATTGTACCATAGTAAATTGTTGAATAAAATGTCTAATCAAATTAAAAAATTCCTTACCCCTTTCCGATAGCAAATCAGATCAGTTTAACGCAGTATATTAATGGATGTTTTCACTGTTTTTCAAAATTTGCAGTGGTTAATGGTGGCCCGGTGGCCCGGTGGCCCGGTTGCCCGGTCCTGGTAATATTATCACCATATTCACCAGCTATTCCTTTTCTCCTGGATGGGCATCACCATTTACTCTTCTTCTTTTTTTAAATTCACTACAATTTGAAGAGGTCTTGGCCAGTCATTGCTAACTTTCCTTGGCTTTATTAACCCGTAGCGAGACAGTCTATCCTGCGTACGGAAGTTTAGTCTGGAAGGAATTTGATCGCCCGTTCTTTGGTGTACAAACCCGCGCCACTACCATTCAGCAATTCCCGTTCAGCAATTAAAAAATGCCAAATCTTCGTGGAATTGCTTCAAACTAATATTCTGCTGTTAAAATGTGGTTGATTTTGCTTTCTTCAACTGTTGCTTATTTTCACTTGGGGAACACACTCTGGAAACCGTACCACTTGTACCATTTATTGTGCCAGCCTACTATGAAATATTTAACATTGTCCTACCGTAAAACAGCGTTTTGAGCATTTGATCGTATCGATTCACATTTCTATAAGCTGAAGTAGGCTTAGATCCTGTACAACAAACAAAAACCACAACAATCTAGTGAACATGCAGGGTTTGTTGATTGAGCTTTCATATTGGGTAAATTAAAGTTTTACAACACTGCCTTAGAAAAACCGGTATGCCAACACTGCAGTAACGCTGCGTTACTGCACGAGTAGAATTTATATATAGATATATTTAAAGTTGTCACCGGAAAGGAGTATTTGTAGAGTCTGAAATAGATGATTGTTAGTACGGTTTGTTATCTTAAAATAAGCTCTATAATTAATTTCATTATAGTATAATCATGAAATAACGACCCAAGTGTGGTGCAGTTTTATTTGAACATCGGATTACGTGACGCGGTTTTTGTTATCATTTAATGAATTTGATGATACGTTTGGTAAAAAAAACAACAAACAACTGCATCTTGTTTATACACTTGAATTTTGAATTTTATTTTTATATTTTTGTGTATATTTCGTTAGTGCTATACTACACTACACTTTGTTTTAGTTTTGTATTCTTTCTTTTGTGATGTGGGACAAAAAACGGTATAATCCTTCCAAAGTTGTGCTTTTACTTTTATAATCAATTTAAGCTTAACATTTTCTAATTAACAATAAAGTGTTGTAGTATTTAATTTTATGATTAAATTATCTGAATTTTACACCGTACAATCGTTACTTATTTTCAAAGTGATGATGGCTGTACATACGAGACTATATACAAAATTGAATTGTTCATTTTACTTTTTGTTGCCTCTGGCTGCAGCATGATTTACGCTAAATTATAAAATATTTTTATTTGAGTTTGAATTCTTATTCCTTCAGTACATTTTTGATCTTTATTTATTAAACTATCCAAAATATGATTGAGTTTGAAATATTTGGTATGTAATGCCACTTAAAGTACTGTTAATGAACAAGTAAATTAATTTTCGTTGAAATAATAAACAAAAAAATGCATTATCTATTATAGGGGTTGACGATACCTTAAGTTAGAAAGCTAAAACTTTTAGCCAGTATCTGTCAAAGTATCGAGCAGAATCGAGCGGGAAATTGTTAGCAGGTAATATCATCATGCAAGGATTCCTCAAGGACATAGCATTTTGACATTAAGGATGACATTACGTTGCAGTTTTGTAGAACGACATTTTAACCAAGGTGTTTGTAATATATCAGGTGAATTTCTATCAACTTTGATGGTCGACATTTTTGGTATATATCTGTCAAGTTTGTTATTGTTTTTGTTCACGTACGATTTGTGGATCTCCAACATTTGTTAGGATGTTTCTTCATCATATAGTGATTAAAGTTATTCAAAATATGCTTTATGAGATAGTACACCCCTTAGGAACGTGAACATACACAGCACTACAGCTTTTGGTTCGTGTTGTGGTGCTGTTCGCAGTGAGCTGTAGCACGATCGGAACACACTATGAAGTTAGCTTATTGGCTATAGAAACGTGTCTGATGCATACATTTCAAGCAATTAAAAACGAAAAATGACGAACGATTATTGTAGATATCGTAAAAAATTCATTTAAAATTAAATTAAACTACACGCGTTACTCTCCCTATCAAAACATACATGCTTTGAAGCTAACAAAACATTGGTATACCTCTGTCATGTCGCGAAACGTCAAATTGCTCTAGATAACTCTACCTTCTAACTATCCATATACCTTGATTTTAACGAGCTTAACAGCTTCAAAATATAGCTTTGATTTCATCTATTCTTTTTTTATCTTTTCAAATGTTTATGGCAAAGATGACGATGCCTAAAGCAAATTAACTATGAAGAGTGTGTTAGTTTATCGATGCATGTTATGAATGAGATGTACATTGATTTTCTATGCAATGTTTAAATTAAAGTATTAATATGGCGATGAGGTAAACCTCATACAAATCGTAAAGTTTTATTTATTTATTTAAAATAGCAATAACAATACTGCCAGGCCCTTCTTCATAGATACAAAAAAGAGCTTCCAATCTTTTTTAAAATATGTAAAGAACAATGTTTTTTTTAATATTTATTCATTAAAGTTTTATAATATGGATCATGCATAAAGTTGTTTTTGAATGAGGAAATTACCACTTTAATGAAGCATTCAATGTCTGGAATATTTTGATGCCGTTTAAATGTTAAAGAAACATGTTCAAGCTGTTTCATTCCGCAGTAAAACTCTCAAACATAATCTATTACGGTGGACAAGTTAGCTTGTGTATGGTTTCTGCTAGATCATGAAATCTATTTTGAGCATCGAGATTGCTCTGTGTCTTTTATAGACCATCGCAGTCCGACACCTTCTTGATCTAGAGGGCTCATGTTACCATAATTCACGATCATTTCGTTTGCGACAAAACGTGGCTGCTGTTGAAAACCGAAACTGTGATAATATATACCCAAACCGCCTTTTACGCGTTTGACAACCGTCGTCCATGTCCATCCGAATTCCAGCTGCCGAATTATCTTCCTTCTTGGCAATTCATGTTACTCTGAACCGGTTCCAATCCTCCTCATTTCGGTATTGTACTTTTATTCTAACCGGACCGGTAAAGCTCGGTTGTTATGTGGAATGATGCGAAAGAAAAGATTCTTCCTCTGTTGATCGTTTCTTAGATCGTACTCGGTTCGTCTTCGTTACGGCGATGCGGCAAGTTGACATGATGATGGTGCGTGAGAAACGAATTAAATTGGATCCGGATCAGCGTGTACTACGGAGTATCTATGGATGGTTGTTTTAACTGTTGTTTTGTAACTGAATCCAAAACTAAACGGAAGTTTTTCGGTGGTATACGAAGGGTAGAAGGGCAAGGACGCCAAAACATGAAGTCTCTATTTGGACGAGCGAGACGTCTAATAGCGTCTAATTTCATAGGCCATTTCTTACTGTTTGTGTAATACAGTAATAAATTGAACATTTAGAAATACATCTTGAAATGCTTGATTTTAGAGTTCCTTAATACGTTTTCAATATAGAATTTTTCTTTCAATTGTTAAGCTATTGAAAACTTTTGATGGAATTAAATATTGAATTTCAAGAAAAATTTAACTAACTTTTTTAAGCATAAATTGAACAGTAATCTTTAAAAAATAATTAGGATTAGTTTATTCTGCAAGGACTGCAAAACAACAACACTGCACTGTTTATTATAACAAATTCATTACGGCAAATTAAGTCTTAATGATTATTAGTCGCACTGATACGTACGACTGTACCAACATGTTAGACGTATAGAGGACCTCTTGCGGAGTTGTACAATTTAGGTCAATTAATCCATGCTTGATTGTTGCAATGTTGCGATGGTACGTTGCTCCTGTTCACTAATGTCCGTCCGTAGTAATGTACGTTATGCATACTAAAAGGAGTCAATCATGCGCGTAGGATACGAACCTCCCAACGTCATCGCTGTACACACTAGTGTATAGCGCGTTTCAATAAAATTTTTCACCAGACTGGTTAAGCAAACCATCGACAGGCGAGAGCGGTTCGAAAACAAACATTGCATGGGGAAATGGGCGAGAGTAATGAACGAAAATCTTAACCTGTTTCAGACACAGCGCAAGGTGGTGGGGTCTCTGTGTACATGCTGACATCAGCAGACGTACGGTGCGAGCGGCGCTTTACCATGTGCCATCATGACTGCATGACCGACTGACAAACAAACACGATGAAGTAAGTGACGCCTTGGCTATGGTGTTGCGCTGTAGTTTGATCAAGAAGCTCAGGGAGTTATTATCGGTCGTGAATGATGAGCAGCAGCGGCAGCGTGTACAATCGTGACGGGTGATGGGCGGCATACTCCTTAGCCCTTGGTCATATCCCTCGAAGGGCTTTTGGGGAGCAATGTTTGTTTGTGCCGCGTCTTATGGAACAACACGCGTAGTTATTAAGGAAAGAAAGGGCTTAAGACAAGACCTGCCCGGGCAAGATAAGCCGTGATTGGTCGTTCGTAACCACCGGGTGTCGTAAGAGGGCGNCTCCTTAGCCCTTGGTCATATCCATCGAAGGGCTTTTGGGGAGCAATGTTTGTTTGTGCCGCGTCTTATGGAACAACACGCGTAGTTATTAAGGAAAGAAAGGGCTTAAGACAAGACCTGCCCGGGCAAGATAAGCCGTGATTGGTCGTTCGTAACCACCGGGTGTCGTAAGAGGGCGCTAGTGTAGGTAAGGTTAGTATGTTAGGACGCCCGTGTGTACTTTTCTATCTACCTTGGTCAGGTGTGTGTTGTCCTGTCGATAGTTTTCGACCTCGAAGGTGCGTTAGATAACACGCGCCTGATACTCTAGGGTCTTGGGAACCCTTTACATTGCTGAAGATGTCTAATAGAAGCCTTTATGCTTTTTTTACGCCATGTTACGTTAGTTTTTTGAAGAATTTTATGTTGAACAAGTTAGCTATGGTGTAGATAGAACGCACAAGATACAGCAATTCATTATTAAACATTTAACGTTTGTTAACATTTGTTAAAGTGTTAAGTAACGTGATGTAGTTGCATAAATTTCGATTTATTCGTATTTATTATCAGTATATACTGCGATCGTATACAATGGATTAATTGATTTGCAATGTGTTTCTTTTCACATCGAAATATTTCCGTATCCAAAATTTTTTGACGTCCTCTTGCTCTCCTTCACTGAATCGTAGACGTGTGCTGTAATACTACAATCACGTACAACACGATTGGCGCGGCGAAACTGGTGCACAGACCACAATTTACTGTTCTCGTCGTTAGCGATGACCGTTTACCGATGTTGTCTGGAGACCTGTGTGGACCTATGGAGGCCATTATGAAATCTGGGCGCAAGTCGGGGCCCGTGCGGCATCGAATGAAGTTTGCTACAGTTTCCCAGTCTTTCGATGTGTTCGATCACTGTCCAATTAGCATACAGCCGATAAGTGGGCCGCTTTCCGGGAGGGCAAATAAAGCAAATTGCTGCGTGACCGCTGCAGAAGCGTGAATGTGGTACTCTTGGAACATCTCCGCGTACATTAATCCTTCCAGCAGAGCAGATTTCACAGACGGATCGATACGATTGTCCTGACCAATATACATATCTAGCTGGCGTAGAGTGATAATTTTCGTTCAGCTCTCAATAACGTGCTAAACAAATCCGTTCGATCGTGCCCTCGGCTTGTATACATTTCCTCCTTTCCACTGTAACATCAACGGATGTGGTAAACGTTTGCGAAAAATTATATCATCATAAGTAACGACTACTACGGCATTTTTTAATACCTTTCCACACCGTGTCGAGAATAGTTTGTCACAGTTTTTTTTGCTTTTCCGGTCATTTGCCAATGTAAGTCTGGTGTGATGCATTCCGAGCGCTGAGTTTTCATTTCTAAGCTGTTCCAGCGCATTCGAATGTTTATACACTGCAAGAATAAATGCATTTTAATCTTTCTACATTACATTGGGGCTGCATTGAGAGTGGTGGAAAAATATATTTAAACTCCAGCTCCATATTCATGACACCTGTTAATAGGTGTACGACGCNTTCCAGCGCATTCGAATGTTTATACACTGCAAGAATAAATGCATTTTAATCTTTCTACATTACATTGGGGCTGCATTGAGAGTGGTGGAAAAATATATTTAAACTCCAGCTCCATATTCATGACACCTGTTAATAGGTGTACGACGCTTAAAGGCCACTGATACAGGGTGTAACACATTTATAAGACATATGTTTTTCAAAAATGTATTATCATGATTTAAGGTGCCTTCATGGTATTATTTATACGTTTTAACTAATTCAAAAAAAAAAATTATATGCGCAAAATATGTAAAAAAAGATAGATTTTTTAAAATTCAGTATGGCTTTGTAGAACATCATTATTATCTTTTTTTTTTTAATTACTTAGACTAGGTCGTAGACATCACTCCATCCATCTTTTCAAGTTTTCTTTTATTGTAAAAAAAAACAATTGTCTCATAGTTATGTTACCCACTGTAACACAGTAGATACAAGGTAAAATTCCAGCCAGAAGGAAAAAACAAAAAAAATGTTTATTTAATATAAAGGTAGTTTTTGCAGCTTTATTGCTTGCTTTTGCTTGTTGCTGTCACATGAATATGTAATTACATTCCTTCATGTGTGTGGTTTTTTAATGTTAGATGTTTAATGTTAGAGGTTAAATGTTTTTAATGTTTTAATGTTTTTATCTCGCCTTTTGAATTATTTGTTTTAAAATTCATGATATTAGCTCACTGTTATTCATGATGAAAACGTTGATTTGCTTTAATTTATTAAAATTATCTTAAGTTTCTAATTTTCTTTCTGATTATAGTTTTTTTTTCGTTTCACTTTCGTGTTATTTCACTATCATATTTTTGTTTCCCCCTGCATTAAATAAAATGCGTTTGTTAGGCATACTTGTTAAAATATGCCACTTATTTTGTGTTGAACTTTTTCTAACGAGCGGTACGTGCTAATTAACAATTGTTTTCCTTCTCGACAGTGCATCGTTACCGCGAGGAAGTCTATTTTCGGGGACCGGCCTAACGTTTTTTTTTTCGCAACAATTGAACACACAGCTACTGCCGTTTAGCATTAATTTTCGATAATTATACGTCACCACCTACGGCTTCGAGTGGTGTGTAGGTACGTACGTCTTCATCACGCTTGGGAAGTTAAGAAAGTGAGACACAAAGTGGTGCGCGGTACGGTGTGCTTTGTACGAGTTCAAGGTGCAATCTCTATGTTAACCTACAACCCTTCTTTCTTTCTACGATTCAACCAATCTGTCTGGAGGTTTATCTTTCTCACCAATTCGTTACCTCGCCCACGCCCATTATATCGTCCAACGGGGTGGCGCAGTATTTTTAGTGAACATTATTAGAGTTTGCTGAATGTTTTGTGTCGGTGTGCCAATGCTCCCTTCTGCCCAAGAGTTCCCATAGACCCAGATGGTAAAGAGATGGATCAATGTTCACGATGGCTGTGTGTGTCGGACGGAGGGAAGCGAAATGCATTCAAGTGCAGAAATGCAACGATTGGTCGGGGATGAGATGGTGCAGGGCCTTTAAATGCACTTGAAGACAGGTTATGGAAACGTTTGTTGATGAATCGCGAACCGATTCGTTCATGACCTCTATTTCTCTGGTGCATCTTCATAATGGCCTTCCGAATAGAAGGGTATGGTTGGTTGTTGTTGGTACTGTGTATTTGTTTTTTTTAAACCCATGCGCATTAGGTCAGGCAAACGTCAGCGTTAGGGCGTACACGTTATTTACACATGAGAAATCAATTATTATCGACATTTCTGTTACGGTTAGCTGTTGCTCTATGGTTAAATGCAATAATAAACAGTTCGTTTATTTGCGATGGAGATGTTATCTGTTTACGGTTACTAGAAGTGCGCAGGAAAGTACGATTACATTTTCAAAAAAATGAGCGCAAATTAAAACGATTACACTATTTACATTTTATATTTTATTTTTAATTTTTAATCGTTTTAATAATATCTTAATAATAATAATTTTTGAATAATATAATTAGTATAATATTATTAATACAGCTGCTTTTTTATTCCATTTTATTACGTTCGACAAGCCTAATTTTTATCATTTTAAGAAAACAAATGTAACCGATTTTTTTCCACAATCTTACAGCGCACTTTTATCTTAAAGCCAGCTAAATAGATTTTGGGTTTCGGAAGAAGGAATATTCAACTGTTTGAATTGATTTCATGGCAGGATGCTACCGTTTAAGAAAGACGGTAGAAAGTTAATGTGTTTAATTGTGGTTGCAAAAATCATTCAACCACATATCCAGAAAAGCGAAAGGAGATCATACCGCCGATGATGATGCGACAGTGTTGAAGATGATAATGGATAACACACTTATAGTGGGTAGCAAACAACGTGCAAAAATGCGGTTAATTTCGGTATTCAATCTATTAAGTTCAACGTTTCATGTTTTTATTGCTTAATATTCTTCGATTTGTGCATGTTTTAGGAAAATATACAAAGGGTTGTAAACAATTGTTACAAGCTGTGAACTAACATTATATTGAGTTGAATGTCTCGTGGTCTTCTTAATATTTCCCCTTTGAGTGCGTTTGTTGGCAAAATTGTTCAATTTGACTGTAGATATTCGCTACAGCTACTGGTAAAATAACATTTTTAATAGAATGCGTCTGAGATAAAGATCCTATCCAGCATAGGTTAAGCCTTCATATATTCATTCAAGTAGAGCAGTGATTGGTAAATCTTCAGTTTTCCCGGAGTCCGTCCAGAACAATCCGGAGTAACTCGGGAGTAATTACTCCGCAGTAAACTTCGGAGTTACTCCGCAGTAACTCAGGATAATTCCGATTCAGGATAATTTCCACATTCTCGCTAACTAAAAAAAGGATTTGCTCTGTAGCACAAATTTGTTTTTTAGGTTTATTTGAGTTCTATTTTTCATTTTCAAAATCCAATTTTCAATGTTACTCCTTAGCTTTAATTCCGTAATTATTAAACGTTGGCTTCATAGTTATGCTGNATCTATATATATAAAATTCTCGTGTCGCGGTGTTAGTGTGCAAACTCCTCTTAAACGGCTGAACCGATTTGTATGAAATTTTCGCTGAACGTTCGTTAGGTATGAGAATAGGTTTACCGCTACTTTTCGTTTCGCTAGGTGGCCTCTGACCAACATTATGAGTTCTTTTCGGTTTTTCCTACGGGAGTTATCAAGTAGGCATAGCCTTTTTTTCATCACGAATGATGTTGAACACTACTGAAACAAAAAAGTTCTAACGAATAAATCAATCAAAGTAGGTACACATGACGATTTATTTTGTGCAATTTTATTCATTAAAGCATAAAATGAGTGACAAATAAATAAAAAAGCAAGTGTGTGAATAGTTAAAAAAATATTGTTTAGTGATTTGCGGCTCTGTGGTACATGTGGAATCGGCGCCTTACACGGAAGGACATGGTATTAAATTCCAATCGGCAAAGAAAGCCTGAAATGCCTTCTAAAGTAACATAAAAGAAAAAGAAAAGTCACAAAAAAGAAGAAACATAGCTTTGATTGGGAATATCATTTGGATTAAGAATGGCAATTATTTAAGAATTTTCAGTTAATCAACGATATTCTCTAATCGCCACTCTAATAATACCACTCGAATCAAGATTGAACACTCAAAATGTTTGCTTTAATTACAAAAGGCATGTTTAAGGGCAAAGCTAGGTTTATAAGCTAGTAATATAATATAATATAATAGGGGCGGTCCGGTGGTGCATGTGATAAACGGCGCCAGTCCACACGGCCGGACCGGGTTCAAATCCCATCCGGACCGTTCCCCCGTAGCAAGGACTGACTATCCGGCTACGTGGTAAAATAAGTCGAGTAAGCCAGAAATGGCCGGCGTGACCTGTAAGGTCGTTAAGCCAAGAAGAAGAAGATAATATTATTAATACAGCTGCTTTTTTATTCCATTTTATTACGTTCGACAAGCCTAATTTTTATCATTCTAAGAAAACAAATGTAACCGATTTTTTTTCCACAATCTTACAGCGCACTTTTATCTTAAAGCCAGCTAAATAGATTTTGGGTTTCGGAAGAAGGAAAATTCAACTGTTTGAATTGATTTCATGGCAGGATGCTACCGTTTAAGAAAGACGATAGAAAGTTAATGTGTTTAATTGTGGTTGCAAAAATCATTCAACCACATATCCAGAAAAGCGAAAGGAGATCATACCGCCGATGATGATGCGAGAGTGTTGAAGATGATAATGGATAACACACTTATAGTGCGTAGCAAACAACGTGCAAAAATGCGGCTAATTTCGGTATTCAATCTATTAAGTTCAACGTTTCATGTTTTTATTGCTTAATATTCTTCGATTTGTGCATGTTTTAGGAAAATATACAAAGGGTTGTAAACAATTGTTACAAGCTGTGAACTAACATTATATTGAGTTGAATGTCTCGTGGTCTTCTTATTATTTTCCGTTTGAGTACGTTTGTTGGCAATATTGTTCAATTTGACTGTAGATATTCGCTACAGCTACCGGTAAAATAACATTTTTAATAGAATGCGTCTGAGATAAGGATCCAGAATAAGTTAAGCCTTCATATATTCATTCAAGTAGAGCAGTGATTGGTAAATCTTCAGTTTTCCCGGAGTCCGTCCAGAACAATCCGGAGTAACTCGGGAGTAATTACTCCGCAGTAAACTTCGGAGTTACTCCGCAGTAACTCAGGATAATTCCGATTCAGGATAATTTCCACATTCTCGCTAACTAAAAAAAGGATTTGCTCTGTAGCACAAATTTGTTTTTAAGGTTTATTTGAGTTCTATTTTTCATTTTCAAAATCCAATTTTCAATGTTACTCCTTAGCTTTAATTCCGTAATTATTAAACGTTGGCTTCATAGTTATGCTGTACAAACACCATTTGTGTTAGCTTGCTTCCTCCTAACCGATTTCTCTCCTCCGTCAATATTTGGCCTGTTTTTGAAAATACCCTGGCGGGGTGCGTTTTGAAAATACGCAAGGGAGAAAGGTGCCTGGTAGCAGCAGTTGACTCTGGAATAATCCGGTGTAACCTGCAATTGATTCCGCAGTGCACTCCAGATTGAATCTGGAGTTAATAACGGAGATTACTCCGGAGTAACTCCTTAGTAACTCCGGAGTAATAATTCCGGTTTAAGCTTCGGAGTTACTCCGGAGTTAAATCCGAATTAGTCCGGTGTAAACTACTACGGTTTGTTACTAAAGTAGTGATACTTGAATTCCTTCGTTGGAAGGGTTAGCTGTGTATGCAACTAGGTGAAGCTTCTAACAGTGACGAGTTCTAGCTTTAGGTCTTTAGACTCAGTTAGTAAAACTTTTTGACTCTGAGGAATATATAAATGTCTTTTTTGCACAGCAGAAAAAAATACACTGCGTACCAAAATGATAGCCTCACCCAGTTTTTTCGATCTAGGGCTAAGACCAAGCATCGGACATGTTTCAATAATTTAACACATATTCTCGTGCATTAGAGCAATACTTTGCAGTTAAAAAAGTATGAAAATAAAGCAACAATAACCGTAGAAATAAAAAAAAGAAAAAACAAGGTGTACCAAAATGATAGCCTCACTTAGGTTTATAATGCATAACCGGATGAAAAAAGTACGAAACATTAAAAACTAGATGATTTAGTAATCCATGTGACCTCCATTTCGATTTATTAGTTGGAAAATCCATTTTGGATAACTTTTCGTTAATTTTTTTAAGGTCTGAAAGGATAGTGTTAGCCCTGCATATTTGATCGCAACTTCGAGCTCCCTTATGGGCTCGAATTGTTTTCCATTTTCATAGATCTTTCGAACTAGTATTTCCCAAACGATTTCTATGGGATTTAGGTCTGCTGAAACCGCTGGCCAGGACATTGTGTCGATTTTTGCTATTTTCAAGAAGGGACTTGTCATCACACTGGCATGAACGGAAGCGTTGTCCTGTTGGAAAATAAGCTTCTCATGCTTATGACGGTCCATATATGGCTACAAATGGTTTTCCAAGATGTCAATGTACATATTGAAGTTCATACATGTTCTAAAAATGGTCAGATCAGCTTTACCATGACTGCTAAATTCTCCCCATATCATGGCAGAACCACTACCAAACTTGCGCCGGTAGAAATATCGTGGTTTGCGTCGCAAATCTCAACAATAGTGATTGCAACCATCTGGACCATCAAGATTGAACTACTTTTCATCACTCAAACCATCTAAAATACATTTGCAATTAAATTTTAGACCATAACCCACATATAGATAATTTACGTTGCTCCACTCATTATTCAATGCCATAAGTTCTGTTGTAAATTCCCATTTAGCAATCATGTCATGCGATTTAAAGGATGAAATTTTCTTCATGCTTTCTCGAGCAATATAAGGCAAACATTGTAATGTCCGCCATACAGTGGCTTTACCTACATTCAATCTCAAATCATTCTTAATCTGGCGACAACCTTTTCTTGAGTATGGAGCAGTTCTAACTATCTTCCGCTAATCTCGTGGGGAAATTATTTTTGGGCGACCAGGTATCTTCTGAGTCCTGTATATCTTTGGATCTTTTACATAATTGTCGATAACCTTCAAGGTTCTCTTAAAAATGGCGCTAATTTCACGATACGACTAGCGATTTGCACGGTATAGCTAAATTGGGCCTTTTTCACGCTCTGTTAATGATGTTATCCGTCTTATTTTTAAGTTATTTTACTTATCTCTAGTAGAGCTACCTATTTTACTTCGGATCACAGAGTTTGAAATTTGTTTATTATCATTTTCACTTATGTTAGCAGGTGAGGCTATCATTTTGGTACACCATGTTTTTTCTTTTTTTTATTTCTACGGTTATTGTTGCTTTATTTTCATACTTTTTTAACTGCAAAGTATTGCTCTAATGCACGAGAATATGTGTTAAATTATTGAAACATGTCCGATGCTTGGTCTTAGCCCTAGATCGAAAAAACTGGGTGAGGCTATCATTTTGGTACGCAGTGTAGTTGGTGGAAAATATCTTGACGGTAAAATCCTATTCGACTCCTAGATGATCCTAGACGACTCAAGAAGAATAGAAACAAAAATTTTAGGCATTGAACGAAAACCACCGTCGTTCANTTTTTGACTCTGAGGAATATATAAATGTCTTTTTTGCACAGCAGAAAAAAATAGTTGGTGGAAAATATCTTGACGGTAAAATCCTATTCGACTCCTAGATGATCCTAGACGACTCAAGAAGAATAGAAACAAAAATTTTAGGCATTGAACGAAAACCACCGTCGTTCAAAGTGATCGTTTTGTGTAATATACGCGTATTCGTTAAAGTCCATTGAATTAAGGTAGTAAGTAGTAGTAAAGCAGTGAATACATTATTAGAACTACAAAACTATTTTTATTATATTAGTAACACACGATACTTTTAATCAGTGCAAAATTTGCATTACTAAACTACGGTTCGAATCATTTCTTATCGTCACTACAACGTGATCTCCATTCTCTATTGCTAGCCATTTGAATTCACCGGCAGATGAAAATTATTGGAGCGATTGAATTTTGCTTCCATATCGATCATAACACATCCACGCCCGTAATTCATCGTAGAAATGCATCGAAGAAATGGTGAGCGTCTGGGAGAAGGGCAATGCCAGACATGAAGTGCAGAATAGGTTATTGGCATATCGAGTTGCAGATCAAGATGGCTTGTATGTGTGTATGCTTATGACGGGTACGTTATGTTGATGAGTCGCAACCGTGTGCAGTGTTTAGATAGAAAGTCAATCATTAGCAATCATTGCGCGTGATGGAAGGAAAGTAAACTTCACTCCGGTTTCCTTTTCCTTTCCTCACAATTTTCTTTTCACGCTCGTGTGGCACCATCAGTTTCTTTCGATAAAGTCGTTGAAAGTGTCTCGTTTTGCGAAACCAAAGCCCGATATCGATCGACGGTCTGATATGGGGGGATTAAAAGATAGCAAAAAAAAGACTACTAGATACATTGCAAGGGAATTTCATTCGTGTCTACCGGTTTTATTGGATAAAAGTTTATTGGACTGTCCACCCCAACAAGGGGGGAGTGAAATAAGGATTCCAAAATGGATGCTAACCGGTGTTACATACAAGTGCGTACGATATCTGAATGTATTTAGTTTGTTGCTTCCGTTCTCTTAGTTTCCACCTGCCTGTTGCATCTTCCTTCGCAAAGTAATTTGATCGTCACACTCGACACATGCCGCAACCACACGGTGCAGCTCTTCCATGATCTCGGGGCGCCAAAGTTTACGGTCGAAGATAAAGAGAAAAATGTGCAAGATGCCACCGATTGCAACTCTTTACCACAAGTGCTTGTCTGCACCGTATCTTCACTTTCACGTTTGAAAGGAAATAGGAATTTCAATACATGCGTTGTGCAGTAGATTTCCTACCGTACCGTTTTATGTTTGCTTTCCTTTGAGGCGTGATTTATGTGTCTTTTTTCTTATAGTGACGGTACCCCCTCTGTGGATAAAGTGAACAGTGAGAGTGGTAACAAAACAAATGATGAAAAAGAAAAATCGCATACGAGGACAAACATGGGTACATATTTGCTTGGTTTCTTTCGCGCTGGTTCCGATTCGCAAAATAGTTGCATGTTAATGGTTGAAAATGGTGCGTGCCTCA
The DNA here is from genome assembly GCA_016170025.1 of Anopheles vaneedeni. NCBI lineage: Eukaryota > Metazoa > Arthropoda > Insecta > Diptera > Culicidae > Anopheles > Anopheles vaneedeni. The sequence goes on along the minus strand of CM028118.1, from coordinate 17,585,878 downwards.
ACGCCGTTTGCACTCTTTTCTTACGCTTATCTGTTTAAAAAGGTGTGTTTGATGTATGCTTTGTTGATCCATTGGCGAGAGGGATTACATTGTAATGAATGAATGGAAGGTTGTCGGATGTAATATCATCCAGGCGGCGGGTTTTTTTTATGTGCAGAGTCGATACCTAATATTTGCTATAAACCTGTTAGAATACGAAACTGATCTCAACTTCCGATGAACACACTATAGCATTAGGAGAACTCTAGCAAACTTTTCGGAGTACACTCTATTCGCGAATTACACGTTGTTTGAGTTACGCGAATTTAAAATTTGACATTTCATGGATCATCTGTGATGCTTTAGATATTCTCAAACATATGATATACTTTATGAGTACAATTATTAGTTTAGGAAATGCCTTGTATAGAATTTACTTCAACACATTGCTAACAATACGGCAAATGCCGTCATAGTGGAATTTAAATAAATAAATAAGTAAATAAGCAAATAAACCAAATTAAGGTTAATCATTTCCATAAAATGTGAAAAAAACATACAAAATACAAATTTCTTATGTGCTTCGTAACATGCAAAGCATTGCAAGTTATGAAATCCTTTTATTTGCACAGATTTCTCCGGAACGCATTATTCTTGTGTAATTGTATATTTAAAGCTTGTAAACAGTGTTAGACGAATCTGAATCAGTTCAATTATTTTTATTAATCCTTTAAATCTCATTAATGAATTTGAACTTCAAAAAACATGTTAAAGTTTATAACTATTATAACTATAAGAATTTTAATCTAGGATACAATTCACATTGGTTTATGAAGCATTTAATTACAGCTTTTGTACTTGTATTTAGTAATTTCTTTTTGTATTAATTTGCAACTGGTTTGAATGTACTTCTGTTTCAAATGGATGGAAATTAACATCATTACAGGGTTTTAATGGCCAATCGGTTATTGTCAAATCCTAAATCGCTTTAGTAAAACCTCCCTTTGACGTCGTAAACCCACAATTCGTCAATGCCAATGCTTATCTGACCTCTACAAGAATGAATCCGTCAAAGCAAAGTTTCCATCGGCATACTGCGCAGCACACGTGAATACATCATGAGTTTATACTAGTAGATTGAAAAATACAGTAGATTTGTGTGTGAAAATTGTGATCGTCGTAAGAAACCATGACAAAAATTAAGTTTTAAATTTCTTAACTAAATGTTTAAAATCAATGCAAATATTTTGTAGCTATATGAAACAAGTACTATGCAGCACGGATTTGACAGCTACAAACCAAAACGATTCATTGTACGCCGGATTAAAATTTTGCTTTGACGGATTCATTCTTGTAGAGGCCAGAATAGCATTGGCAATGACGAACTGTGTGACGAAACAGTTAACGATTTGACAATAGTTGATTGGCCATTAAACCCCTGTATTAGATAATTGCATGGTCTCAAGATCTCGTAGTATTGACTTAAATGTCCAGTAACATTTAATATCAATCAAACGTAAACATTTATCATTTTCCGTTGTTTTTTTGCGCATCGATTAGGCATGTGACTGCTACAGAAGGACTTAAGAATTGATACCATGCAAAGGAAAATCGTAACTCTGAATATATGGAATCAGGAAAGATAAAACAACACTTTTCCCAATCACCTACCATTCCCGCTTGAATATAATAAAAGTGTTACAAGATGTTTTTAATACCTTTTGGTGTTAATATACAATTCCCCTCTTGACACGCCGTGACGAATGTTTTCCGTTCTTTTTTTTCATTAATAACCTATCAAACGGGCCGTTAGTCAGCCGTTCGGTTAAGGGCAAGACACAGGAATGATGGGTTTTAAATTTGGTCATAAAACAATTTAACCTGTTCCACATTGATGGCGTGTGTGTGGTTGGAGCAGATAGAGGGTGATTTTTCATTCCACTTTTATTCTGCTAAACCTTATTTCTAGCGGAAGTGTGTCATTTTTGAACCTTCCATACATAATTGGCATAACCACAGTGCTACATACAAACCCTGCAGTATTGAAGTTGGTGGTACGATCGTCAACGCACGCACCTGTCTCGTCTGTTTGCGTGCCATTCAAATAGGTGGGGAGGTGGTATAAGGGAGGTCCACCTAGGTTTGTTTTTCTAAAAAATGTGAATGAGCGTATAACAGGCAAACAGGCTACAATGAATGGTTGTGATCTCCCTGTGGTGTGTCTTAAGTGTGTGTTGTTGTGTTTTTTTTTTGAAGAATTCTTCTACGATCATACCGTTGTGGTATTCGTGCAGGCGAGTGAAGTTGTTGTACCAAGCAACAACCGTGCGCTAGCCATCGACACCGTCTCTGCGATTCGTGTGCTTATCGCAATAGTTCCATTCACCATTGGAATTGTAAAAAGCTGGCGTTATGGAGGCCTGAAATGCCAGTGCTCAGCTGAACGCTAGGCTACCGTAAATAAAAAGGCGGTTTGACTGCTATACCTGCTGTTGAGGTTTGGAATTTGTCCGATTCCAAATGGTGGCGTAGCACCGTCTCCTTCCAGCTTCTCTAAGGAGTGGTATGGCTGCCAGCCATTTTTTCGAGTTTCGATTGTCGCAAAGGTGGTAGTGGCCAAACTGGGTACGTGTCCTTAGGGGCACTGGCTGGAGGAAGCCGTGTGTTTATATGTGTTGTCTAATTTGGTTGTCGCTTGCAAATGAGTGGAGATGGAGACCACCCTTGAAGGCACTGTGGTGACCTTCCACGGCTTTCTCCAAATCCAAACCAATGAGAACTGAGAGATCTGAGGAACTGAAGAAGTAGGAAGCAATTTTCTTCTCATTTCTTCACTTATATCCCCTTCACGAGCTTGTGGCCACATTTTCACCTGATTTAATTCTACTCTGTGTGTGTTTCCTCTTTCACTCTTTCGTTTTGTTACGCATCTCGTCCGCTTCCGTTGCATTAGATTGGCATCGATGAAAATCGGTTTGTCGAACCTCCTTCCTTTTTTTTCGCCCCACTTCTCCCTCCTGACACATGTGAACTCTATTGCCCGGCGTGCGGAGATACGTGTGCGAAGCATAAGTTTGATTGAGCTAATCGGTTTGTTAGTTTTTGCTCCGATATTTTCCCTTTCCAATCTAATTCACTTTCAGCGACTGGACATACGCAATAAGAGCCGATGATGATTGCGGTAAAAGAGGGCAGAGGATAAGAGAGAAAGGAACAAACGAAAAAAAAAACGTAGAAAAGTGCCGTTCATTCGTGTTCGCGTTCGTTAGCCTGTTACGCATTATTGGCGCATTGGAATTTAATTTCATAGAAGTTAATTTCATCTTCTCATCTCAGACCGCAACTGTTTAGGTGTTGGGGCCCAATCCAGTGCCACAAAGTTGAACTTCACATACGAACACACATACACACACGAGTGTCAAGAAGTTAGCGGATATTCGTACGAGATTGGCATGTGAAGCTGTACGGAATGTGTGTTTCTTACCCCAACCAGCGAGGGTCTGACGCCTGCTAAATCACCGTTGCCAAATAATACACACTAAAGGCGATACCTGTCATTTTCTGGATGCCTACCTTTATTTTGGAGGTTTTGAGAATGTCTACTATCACCTTTGGCTATATAGGTGTGTGGTTTGTATGTCTCTCCTATTGAGATGTGTGTGTCATTTATATCTAAATCTTTTTTTTCTTGTTGTGTATTAGATTTGTTTTTTTTTAAATAGTGCATCATTTAAATTGATGCTTGAAGTTATGTAATTGCTCTTTATGCGGACATTGATCCAAACTCATCCGCCATTACGCACAACTGGGGAAGTACTAGCTGGAAATTTCTCACAGTTTCAACTTCAACAGACTAATTGTACATGGAATAAAGATCTCGAGAAGAATAAAAAAAGAAAGTGTATCTTTAACCATTCGGCCAAGGAAGGCACCCATTCAGCACCCCCCCAAATGGACACAAAGTGGTCTGTAATATGTAATGTCGCATGCGGGTTCGATAGCAGCGCAGGTTAGGCTTTTCCGTTGGTTCCGTCTCCCAAGTTCGGTGTTAATCTAAATTAGCCATCTACTGTACCCATTAAGATATACGGTGATGGGGTCAACTAGTTCGTAAGCTGATGAGTAGGACCATCTACAAGCTTTCCCTTTTCTACGTATACATTAACGACGTTAAACGGCCTAACCTCTTGAAAAGCGGTCGCCTAAATTAGTAGCACTACTCACTGGGTCGATTAGTGGAATGGTCGGCATGGTAATTGTTCATAATTTCGTTCACTTTAATGTGCTATATGCAATGCTTCCTATCATCCCTTTCCGATCCCTATTTCGAATTCCTATTTCATCAATCAGGTGTCATTTTGTGTTCGTTTTTCTTGAACAATTTGAATGTCCTTGATCCATGGCATTTAGAATCAACATTACTAGAAGTATAAAATCGCGACATGTTCGATTTTGGAACACACAAGGGAGAAGATGTCTGTTGTTTTGGAACGCACGTGAAGATGACACCCGTTAGATAGTATCTCACTTTTGAACCCTCCTTGTACTGACGTGTACTGAAAGTTTCTTCGCACAGCATCTCCACTCCGTTTACTCGAGGTGCGCGCGTGTGTGTGTTTATCATTCAGCTGTGGACAAATAGGAAAAGCACACCAAGCACTCCTTCGTCATCTTATATTTCCACACGGCGGTCGGTGGTATGTGTCTGCACTCCATTCGATTACGTAAAGAGATACCGCTACGCATTCGAGATCGTTGGAACCGATCGTTTTCAACCGTATCGCGTATCACATTACCGGTCACTCGCACTTGGTGTTGTACACTCACCAATCCCAAACTAACCTGTCGTCGATAAAGTGGTGTGACCAAAAGCGTTTTGCAATGCCCAGTAACAACTTCATCCGTGGCTTAGCGGTTTGAGCTGCAATGTATTTTTTTTTAAATAAATAATTCGAGTATTTTTGGTAGATTGTCAAGTAAGGTCGTTTTTTGAAAGATATATCTTCAAAGATTCCTCATACTTTCAACATCTCTTGTATATTGGACTCATCGAATTTTGCTCAAAATAATTAACAACAAAAATTATGTTGGATCTCCAGTATGCATGCAAGAAATACTCCTACATATTTTCTCTAAACAGACGTGAGAAAAGGCCCATTTTTAGGGCGCTAAAAATCCAAGATAATCCTTTTTTGGGTTTTGTTTTCCTCTTTCCACATATGCAGTTCTTTTGCCCATTTTCTCGTCTTCTAGCTCCTGCCCTAATGCATCAAGATTTGGGAAGGCTGAACTGTGCACGTTTAATTTAATGCCAATCAATTGTTTCTGTTTTTGTTGTTCGTTGGCATAATTTAGCACTACTCGTTTGCTTCAGTACTCGCGTGTCGTGGCAAATGGTGGCAAACAACAACATAATTTCGCACCGCCCGGGCCACTACGGCAGGCCGAATTGGGTTTCACAGTTTTATTAGCACGAATAATGTGCATTGTTGATTTTGGTTGGTTGTGTGTAAGAGAGAATTTCGGAGATTAATTGGTTTCTGGGCGCACTGTTTATCCGGAAAGTGGTAAATTACGGTTAGTGGATTTAGCGAAAGATAATCGAACGAATCATGCACAGAAGGATTTCGTTTATTTACGCCATCCGTGTTTTGCTGCAACTAGACAGAAGTGTAGCAAAAGTGTGTTTTTGTGGGTGGTTTTTTATGTTTTATTTTGTTAGGAAAAACTGAGTAAATTATTCTGTTTATGGGTTTCAAAATGTATTTCATTTAATTTCTCTATCAAACAAACTTTCTCTGTGTTGATGACGGTTGTTGCCTTTGTCCGGAGGTGCCGAAAATCGTTCGCCTGTTGCCTATGTGCATTATTGACAATATTTATCATCTCAGATAAATAAACCCTAATATACCTCTTCTTAATGATCAGCTTAGAGGAATAGGAAAAACTTACACGATTCCCTGCCTTCTTTTGGCAATTCTTCCCATTTGTACTTGCCGACACTCATCGATCGTTTGTTGGTTTATTTACATTTTCCAAAATTGGATGCTATAAGCTTAATTTTAATAGCCACAAACACAAAGATGATTCATGACCGCACAGCAATAAACGTGACTAATAAGATTTGTCTGCTTATTTCTATTTTATTTCTTTTAGGTCTGTGAAAAAAACACACTGCAACGATTGCATACGATCATCGTTTACTTTTCGTGTATAATTTATTGCACAGCACCATTATCATCAACAACCACAACGAAGAGGGCTTGTTGAACGAACATCAACTACTACTATCAGAGTCCGAGGGCAACTTCTAGTGAAACCTTCTAGAGAAGCAACTCTAAACAATCGCTCGACATCGAAGCGAATTTCCTACAGTAGTGGCAGGTTGCTCGACCTTGTCCCACCTCGGTCGTTTTGTTCGTCCAGTTTGTGCTGCTGAAGATGGCACCCAGAGAAGATACGGTCGAGGAAGCTGACCCCATCTATTACCATTACAATAACGCCACTGCAGCCCTGATCCCCACCGATAACGTTTGTGCGGCAGCAGGAGGCCTGGACGCCTACCGATGCCGGTTGAATTATTATGGTCATCTTCAACAACTGGACGGATGCACAAAATCCTCATATTTACCGTATTCGTTTGAATCCTCTACGTACCTTTCGGGACTCAGTATGATAAGAGCAAACGTTTCCGATGATCTGTTTTCGCGTAATTTCACACCAAGTTTTCTAACAAGTTGTGTATGAACTACTACGGCGGCCGGAAAAGTGGTAGTGCGTGATAAGTTGTTATTTTTGCTCAAGAGACATTACGGTTACATTAGTGAAACAGTGCGAACCAATATGAAAATTGTTAGTTGCGTATAAGATTTGAATAGATATCAGTAAAACGTAATACACTTTGCAAGTTCTAGAAAGTAGAGATATTTCACGAGCACAACAGAAAGATAAGGCACGAGGATATTAAGTGATACCGGTGCGGCAGATAAGCGAAGGTGCGTTAATCATTCTGCTACAACACGCACACATACAAATACGTAAATACACAGCTGTGTAGACCTATCTTATAATACAGTGTGTTTAGTGCACGCGGACGTCTTGATAGGAAGAGTGTAAGATATAAGTGTAAAATTACAACTTCTGCGATACGGTGTGTCGTCCGGTATTAGTTTGAAGCTAGCTGCAGACCCGTTTCAAAATGTCGTTCCTAAACAATCTGAAGAAGGTGTTTCACCTGGGCAGTGGAGAGGCGAAGAAGAAACGCATCTTCAACAACATCCGCATGGACACGGACCCGGCCGACTTTTGGGACATGATTGGCGAACTGGGTGATGGTGCATTTGGCAAAGTTTACAAGGCACAGAACAGAGAAACTAAACAATTGGCCGCGGCTAAAATGTGCACATTGGAGGATGAGGAGAATCTGAGCGATCATATGGTGGAGATCGATATCCTGTCCGAGATCAAGCATCCCAACATAGTCGGTCTGTATGAAGCGTTCTCGATCGACGATAAGCTGTGGGTGAGTATTCATGTCTGGAATGTAATCATAGAGCTNTGGAGGATGAGGAGAATCTGAGCGATCATATGGTGGAGATCGATATCCTGTCCGAGATCAAGCATCCCAACATAGTCGGTCTGTATGAAGCGTTCTCGATCGACGATAAGCTGTGGGTGAGTATTCATGTCTGGAATGTAATCATAGAACTATTTTGATAAGCAGCAGTTTAACAACAATAAAAACGGTTCATATCTACGTATTGATTAGCACGTCCAGGCTTAGATCATGCAAATGGAATAGATACAGTTTGTAGAAATCAACATAACCAGACAGGTAGAATAAATATAATGCCAAGCGTGCAATAAACCACTTGCTCGCTGGTGCATTATATGAGACGAATGTTTTCATTAGATGAAAAGTTACCGTTATTAATAGTCTGATGCTTTGATTACTGGCACGATGCTTTTCGCGCAGTTGAACCAAAGGGAGCTCTTATGAGGTATTGCTGCACTACTGACTTATGAGATATTAATGCACTTTCTAAAATTATTTGGAATGCTGCAATGTAGAATGAACTACTGGATTACACTACTGGATGTGAATTACACTTTTCCGGTTCGTTTTCTTGATCTTTTCTTCATAAACATTCAATGTAGTTTTTTTTATTACCTTCTTGTTACTAGCACAAGCACAAAGCATAACAAATAGGCCGGAAAGGGCGTCCGTTATAGTTTACCAATAGCTGTGGGTGTAACTGAGAAGGATGGAAGGTTTTGGCACGACTTGAAAGCATTACAGAAATTTAAACGCTTCTCATGTTTGCATGTTTTTCTCTTTTGCAGATGCTGATAGAATATTGTGATGGTGGTGCCTTAGATAGTATTATGGTGGAGCTAGAGAAACCTCTCACCGAGGCGCAGATTGCTTACGTATGCAAGCACATGTGCGCCGGACTGAACCATTTACACAAGAACAAGGTGATACACCGAGACTTGAAGGCCGGCAACGTGCTGCTGACAATGGACGGTGGCGTTAAACTAGGTATGTTGTTTGATGCAAACGACGGCGCGCGTAGGAAGCTAAAAATCATTGGCGATCTTTTTTTTTCTTTTTTGTTTTTCCATTTAGCGGATTTTGGCGTTTCGGCTAAGAACAAGCACACAATGCAAAAGCACGACACCTTTATCGGCACGCCGTACTGGATGGCACCAGAACTAGTGTTGTGCGAAACGTTCCGGGACAATCCGTACGACTTCAAGGTCGATATCTGGTCGCTAGGCATCACGTTGATCGAGTTTGCTCAAATGGAACCACCGAACAGTGAAATGTCTCCGATGCGGGTGCTGCTCAAGATACAGAAAAGCGAACCACCCAAGTTGGATCAACCGTCGAAGTGGACGAAACACTTTAACGACTTTCTCGCGCGTGCGCTTGTGAAGGTAAGTAAGATAGGGTGCTTCACATCGCAATCCGTTGATATTAAATAAAACAAAACACTGTTTTTTTTTTCATTTGATCTATCGAACCAGGATCCTCAGCAAAGGCCGTCGACCGACGTGCTTATGGGACTACCGTTCATTAGCGGTAATCTAGACTCGAAACCCATCAAGGATCTGCTACTCGAGTATAAGGCGGACGTCGTCGAGGAAGAGTTGGTAGACGAGGAAGCAGAGGTGCGTACACGGATCACTGTTTGGATTATATTCACTTTTACTATGAGCGCTTAATAAGACGGGCCTGATTAACGATTTTCTGCTGTATCCCATGCGCTGGAATGAATTGCAGCTCATTATTTTTGTGAGCAACAGTGCAACCATTGACCAATATTTTTGGACTAAAATGTGTTGTCTTCCCATATTTGATATACATTATTTTGTATCATAGGATATCAAAAACAATGTGATGTTTACTTTGAAATTAGTTATTAGTATTATACTATTATGATCAATTTCGAATGCCAGTGTTCTATCACCATAAAAGCACATTTTGGCGCTGAAGTTATCAAAATGAATGTGCGAGCTGTAAAAAAGCGTCTATAAGCGCTTCGTCCAAATGAGTGCTTAGCATTAAGAATAGCATCAACCTAATAAATGTAACGCGCCCTATAGTATAACCTTTAGAATTACAATAATACTAATGAGCATATGTTAACAATGTGATATGGATCTCACCGTTTTCAATTTTTTTCTTTTCCATTCTAATGCACGCTGTCACAATTGAAAAATAATACTAACATCCAAACACATCCATCGCGTCAATGCAATTAAAAATGGTCATCTTTCTTTTAATATGAAACATGAATCTGCTTACCAAACGGTACTGACACACGTATAAACGATAGAAAGCTAAACGACAAGCGAAACGCAGATCGCTCTATCAGAGGGTTGGTAAGTTTTGTCAGACTAGAGCGTTTTGCCCCGATAGAAACAGGCAGTCCGATTTCAAAAGTCCCTTTCTTATGCTTGAAATGAGTGATCCCTTGTTAGCTTGAGTCATTTTTTTTGTAAAGTACTATAATCGTTTTCAATAGAGTCTGTCTGCTCAGTATTCTTTTGTAGAACTATCAAAAAATTTAAATTGAATTTTTATTTGAATTACGTATCTGTGTGTGTGTGTGACTGAGTGTTAGTGTTTGTTAACATTGTCTATCCGATCGCGTTCGAACGCTTTTCGCGCGTACTCGTTTGTAAATAACATCTTTTTATACCATCTCTTATCTCTCGATTCTATACTTAGAGAAAGGAAAATCGGTCTGTAGTGCGTAAACGTCTAGTCTGGCAATAGTTCCGTAGTATTTACTTTGTTACAAGAGTGACAAAGTTTTATTTTTACTATCTCCGCTTTCTTGATAGATTTTCATTTTGAATTTTCTTTTGTTGGCATGTTGTTTATTGACATCATTATACTCATGGAATATTAATTCCATCCGTTGATGAGACATTTTTTTCATATTTTTAATATTTTTATTTCGCTACTATTTGCAATGTATGATTTTCTTGCATGCATTGAAAAAATAATAGATTCCATAACAAAGTATATTATCTTTTTGCGCTTGAGTATACGTTTTTCGATAATTAGTTGTTCAGAAAATAATGGATGTTATTTTCGATACCTTTTAATTTTTTATTTACATTTTTCTTTTGCGCAGGAACCCCGCAATTCTGCTCTTCCGCTCGACTTGGATGATGATTCTTCCTCGTTGCAGAGTCAAGAAACTGATAAGCGTAAGTTAATTCAATCTCATAAAATCCTAATGTGTTCTAATAATTGTGATAATTCAAATGTTTTTATCCAAATAGTTCCAGATACACCCACATCCCTATCGAAGTCATCCAGGGATTCGAAAGAGTCTACACCCGTTCCTGCCACCGAAGATGATACCAGCAAACCGAAAATTGGCCCAATGCCGACTCCGGTCGGTGCGGCAGGTCCGCCGGGCACGACACCGCTGGAGAAAACACCAATTAGCGTAGATACTAAACCGGAAATAAAAAAATCCCAACCATCACCGTCAATCGTTCCGGCCGCCTCAATCGGTGGAGAGGTTTTATCGCAACCAACGATCAAAACATCTTCTTCTTCATCGAATATCAGTGGTGGAGCGGTAAATGTTCCCACTCCTGTGTTACCGGTGCCTAAGGAAGTTGTAACTGAAGTACCTTCCACGGAAGATTTACATTCAGAGTCACCGGTTGGAATTGATTCGAGAAAGACTGCTGCAGCAGGTGGAACGTCTAACATTTCTGCTGTTAAAAAAGGGCCGGCACCACCGCCACCACAAACACCGACATCCCCATCGGCGAAGCAACCTTCAACGATGCTGCCCTTGGATGGTTCCTTATCCAAGGATGCTGTTCCACCGACACCACCAGAAACGCCACGAACTCCACCGGAAAGTGAAATCTCCGCAAAGGCTCTCGATCGTACAGATGCAACAGTGCAGGGCATTGTAATGCCACCACCACCTCCGGCTCTGATGCGAATGGGAAGTAGTGGTGTGGTCGAGGAACAACTTAAATCTCCCCGCAAGGAAAACGCGCCGACACCACCGTACGATAAAGAAAGTCCCAAGGCTTCCACGCCACCGAGTTCAAAACCAACGGTCAATGTTCATGAGCGTCCTTCGTCACCGAAAGCAAATAACTCTAGTAATAATAATGTTGCCATTCCGAGAGCAGTTCATCCGCATCCATCTCTACCGGATGATGGTGCAGTGGATGAGGGCGTGAAAATGATTACTTCCACCTCAACGCCATCTGTAGTACGAAATCAATTGCCTCATCATGCTACCCTGATGAATAGCTCCTCGTCCTCTTCCACCACATCTATCACCATTAACGATGCGACGGTACTTTCCGATCCTTCAAACAGCCTGGCGAGCAATGTGGCACAGGTGACCGTTGTCACGAGCCATCCGCCGGTTATAATTGACAACTCAATTCCCCTATCAGCAGCGGCAGCAACAGTTGTGTCTTCAGGCACTTCTTCATCTGCCTCGTCGACGAAATCGTTCGGTTCGTCGCAGCAACGCCGTTCTCGTGTCATATCTCCACCGGGTACTGGAGCCCACGATGAGGTGATTATCGTGTCGAATGAGCTCAACAAAACGCACGTAAACGAATCGTCAACCGATGATGACTTTCAGTCGTTGGACAGTCTGGAGAACGTTTCGCCGCGCCATCATCCAATCCGAACACCATCACAATCGGCAGGTGGGCGTTCGATTGCGAGAAAGTTGGACGAAAGCGAAGTGCTTATTGTTAGCTCCGGTTTCGACGATCGTCGTGAAGTGCTGCTTGTGGATGATATGAACGCTGGTTCACCGGATCGCGATGTCGATGCATACGGTGACGGTGATTTGTTTAATGCGAGCAGCAATAATCTACTAAATAACAGCAGCAAACTGTTGCTGGACACTAGTCATGTATCGGTAGTAACGGTGGGAGAGGAAGAAATAAAGGTAAAGGATTCTTCTCAGCATCATCCGCAGTTGATCAATAATCCGCATGCGTCTCCTCACCATTACCATCACGATTCCACCAGTGACTTGTCGAACGTTAGTTGCGGTCCGAGTGAATCGAGTGATGATGTAAAGGTGGACATCGTGGTCGGTGCAGGTGGCCGCCAGCAGATGTCCCAGCAGCATCAGGCTCAACCGCATATGCACCAGCAGCAGAGATCACCGTCCGGTTCCTCTATATCGCTTCCAAGCCAAACGGGCAAAGGTGGCACTGGTGGAAGTAGTATTATCAATGGCAATAGATATAATGGTGGCACTGAGTTCCATGAAAGCCGCGAAGATGTTAGCATAATAGTGAATAAGCGAAAGATTGAAAAGTCACGGATTTCACCAGATAGCAGCGTCGGTTCGCTTGAAGGTGGTGGATCTGTGCGTTCAGCTAGTACGCCCATTCATCAGAATCACCATCCGCATCAACATGGTGGCGCGGCTGGCGTAGTGATCGGTGGAAACCATCATCAACGAACGGGTAGTAGTGGAATGGCACCACCGGCAATATCTTCAAAACATCTTCAAGATCGTAGCGATGCGGAAAGCATTGCAACTACCACTAGTCACGATAGTCGCGAGCATGCAGCAGTCGAGCTGGAAGAAGAGGTAACATTACGCCGGAAGCCACTTCCTTCTATTGATTTGGAAGATGAAAAGGTACCACCTTCTGCAGGAGGTACAATCTCATCCGGATCGTCCACCTTGGTTAGTACCACCGGTGGTAATAGTGTTGCTACGACAGCAGCAGGAACTCCTGGAGCTGCTGCAGCGGTTGCTACTGGTACTGCAGCTACAGCTGCGGGTGGTAATGGTACAGCTGGCATAAAACAAAAAGCTAACCGTAATTTCACCAAGGAAGAATTACATCTCCAAAATCTGAAGAAGAAAACGCGAAAACGAACGCGTAAGTTCGAGATTGATGGGGTACAAGTCACAACCACCACAAGCAAGGTGATCTACAGTGATGAGGATAACAACAAGCTGTACGACGACCATTTGTTCCGCAAGCAGGAATTACGCGAGCTAAAGATGCTACAGAAGCAGGAGAAAAAACAGTTTTACGACCTGCAGGGTAAAGAAGCGATCGCCAAAGAACAGCAAGAGAAGAAATTCGAGCAGGAGCGACTACAGCTGGAGCGTACGTTCGAGGCAGACATGGACGTGCTAGCCCGTCAGCACCGGCAGACGGTAGAGAAGTTTGAACAGCAGCAGGAAGCAGAACTGCGCAACACATCTAAGAAGATCCGTGCCGAACAAGAGCGAGACCTAAAACTGGTAAGATAAATGTGCAAAATGGAAATCGTGTCATCAGTTGAACAATTTTTATTTCCATTTTGTTTAGTTCCGGGACAGTTTGAAGCAAGAAATACGATTGCTAAAACAGGAAGTGGATTTGTTGCCGAAGGAAAAGCGAAAAGATGAGTTCCGTAAACGGAAAACTCAGATGGAGTTTGAACACGAGGAGCGCGAAAAATCGTTCCTTTCATCACTGTCGGAAAATCATGAGCTTGCTCTTCGGCGAATCAGTGAGATTTATCGCGAAAAGCTGTCCGCTACCGATAAAGGTTACCTGCAACAAAAGCAAACGGTAATTATTTAGTGCTAGGTATAATTTCGCATCAGAAATGCATTAATCTACTGTTTTTTTTATACTCGGTACGCAGGCAATGCGAACGAGGGAAGCGATGCTGTGGGAGCTGGAGGAGAAACATATCCACGATAAGCATCAACTGGCTAAGCGCCATGTGAAGGACATCTGCTTCATGCAGCGGCACCAGATGATTATCCGGCATGAGAAGGAATTGGATCAAATCAAACGGTATGCGTGACCGTTCTGTTTCGTTTTCCAATTGCAATTGTTTGCTAGTTGTTTACCTTTCAAATGTTTCTTTTGTAGCATGATCACTCGAAAAGAGGAGGAACTGTTGAAGCGTCAAACTATTGAAAGGCGAGCACTGCCAAAGAGAATCCGTGCCGAGCGGAAGGCTCGCGATATGATGTTCCGTGAATCGTTGCGCATTTCAATGACCACCGATCCGGAGGTGGAACGGGACAAACTGAAAAAGGTAACAAGAGTGTACGCTGTGTAACTCATGTGGAAAGGATTCGTTGTAATGCTTTTTGTATTTTTTTTTTCGTTTTTCAATATGCAGTTCCAAGAGCAAGAGAAGAAGCGATACAACCAGGAGCAGTTGCGTTTTGAAACGAAACACAGCAAGCAGCTTGAAGAGCTGAGAGCTACCTCAGAGGGATCGATAAGGTAAGAGTCAAATTGTTTTGCACGCTAGTGTATTGCAAATTTAAATGATTTATTTATGATCTTTTCCAATCTTCATGTGCCTACAGAGAACTAGAACAATTGCAGAATGAAAAACGTAAGCAGCTGCTTGAACATGAAACTGCAAAACTTCGAGAATGTGACGAAGCGTTGCAGAAGGAGTTGCGTGAATGGAAGGCGCAACTGATGCCGCGCAAACAGGTATGTGCAATTTATAAGCGGTATGATATACTTTTACAATCAAGTTTTAGGTTACACTGAGAGTGTTGTAAGAATAGTTCGTTGATGTATCGATTCAAAATGCTAATGCAGTAAATGAAACTTTTTGCCAACGATTGTCCTTTAACTGGACACATTATTGTGGATGAAATATTGCTAAAATTAACATATTGCAATAGTGCATAATAATTATTAATATCTATCTAAACATTCTGCTTTGGGAACGTTTGACGAGTGATCAAGAATGTGAAAAACTTTTTGCTCGGAATGTAAGTTATTTGTACTCTGACAAAATATGAGCCGAATATTAGCACGCGTTTGATTTCTATATCGTTCGTTAATCGTTTGACATAGGCATGAATGAATGGTGTATAAAATGAAATGTAGCATGTTGCGCTCAGATAAACTAATTGGCTTTTTAACAGATAATCCGTTTTCAGCGTATTTCAATAACTACTGCTGTACAGTTAAACTAACCGTAATGAAATATATATTTTTCCTCTTTTTCTTATGCCTACCAATTACACAAAAACACGTTCAACAACAAACCAAACTCTCTTCCTCACACACGCGTAATATGTCCTGTTGGACTGCATATCCATGTTCTTTTCCAAAACTGTATCCAATTCCCTATTTCCCTGTTCCAACGCCTTATCTGCTGACGCGGACGGTGTGCGGTAGGCCATTGAGAAGCATCTGAGCCGCATGGTGGACGAGTACGAAGACCGTTGGGGTCCGGTTGATCGTCGTGAGTTCGATGGCGATTTTACCGTGCCACCGGAGCTGCGCAATCGCACCAATTCCCTCAATACCCTTTCCCTCCGGCTGCTGAACATCACGCGCTCCCGTACGTTCCTAACGCTTCCCACGATGGCAAACGGTGGAGTTGCTGGTGGTGGATACGGTGGTGGTACTAGCGGCGGTGGTAGCTCGAACCGGAACAGTATACACAGCTCTGTGCCGGATCTTAGTCGGTCCATGCCAAACACGCCAAACTCAGGGCACAAACTTTCGCTCGCATCGTCATACGATTCGGTCCTGGAAGAGAACGAGGGTGAAAATCAACCACCGACGACGGGTGCGGGACGTAGTGGAGGTAGAGGTAGTAATTATCATCAGCATCAGTCCGCTATCAAGTACATCCACACGAACGATCCGGTAGTGGCTGGCAATGTTCATGTGAGGCGTAAATCGGAAGACATGCTTTCGGGCAAATCGCGATCTACGCGCGTTCCGATCAAATCTTTCCTTTACTCAAACACTCCGAATCGGAACGAGTACGGCGGTACTGGATCGTCCGCATACTACAGCGGTGATTATGGTGGGTCTCGTGGAACACCAACTGGGCCGATGGCGTATTATTCCGACTCGAAAGACCGCGTTGTATCGATCCGCGTGAACAATCAGGCCATAAATCGTAAGCCGGCGAATATGTTCGAAGGTATGACTAATCGCTCCAATATACCACAATCGCACGTGTCGTCCGGTGGTACGATGCCGCGTCGTACGTCCGCTGGTTGGGGTCCGAGCCGACTCGGAGAAAACACGTTTGCTACCGCATCCGACGCGAACATCAATCGTCTGACAACGTTCAGTTCCGCACGTGGAGGACTTCCACTTCCGACTGCAAATGGTAGCGGTGGTCGCAATACTGCCACTCCGGGGTTGAAACTATCACCTTCGACTCCTGTGCTACTCGCACCGAGTAAGGATGATGACACGGTAGTTTAAGTAGATGTACGTGCTAAAATAGGAAATGCAACTATTATTCGTTTAATCGTTGACGCCTCTGCCCGACTCGAGAACCGGATGTGTTGTGTATAGCTGTGCCGGTGAACTACCATTTCGTTACAACCACATTTGATGATTCAGCCAATATCCATAGTACACCCGATAAATTTCATCAAAATCCTAGCACTACTCGAATCCTAGCCTAGCACATAAATACCACAAATGCTCCTTCCAATATTCCAACATCCCAAACAGCAAATCACGCTATCCAGCGTGAAAGGAACACTGCGCATACTATTCACCATTAAGGTGCAACTTTCATGGACTGAAAGACATTGTTCAGTCGTACTAACCTGCTACTACTACTAACTGCATCATAAGCGAATGAGCACTAACATCCAAGGCGATGGAAAAACGTTCCTACTAACACATCTATCATAATGCGCACCGAGTGTTCTGCTTCTGTGAGACACTTTTCGAGAAAGCAAAATGTGAAGACGTTTCGAAGTCCTTCAAAGGATATAAACAAATGAACAGACTGAACAGAACAAATGCCTAAGGAGCAGATAAGACCACAAACGATCGTGTGGTTTAAATATTTACGTAAATATACAGCACAGAGTTCTACAAAGAAATGTTTATGGAGTGATTACCGTACAACTGGAACTACCCCTCCCTGCCCCAAAATCCTTTCCTTTCCTAAGCAACTATCATCTTCTCGGTCTATGCGTTCCTTGACGGGCTGCGTCATGCAATCGTCTATTAAATCAGGTTGGTTTTTAAAAGTTCTTTTTCTCCTTGTCTTGCACCTACAACATATGTCCACTATTTGTGTTTGTGTTGTGCATTTGGTCGATTGTTTACTCTTCGTTTTTTTTTCATTTGTGTTTCATACCATTTCTGTACTAGTGGCGCATTCTGTTTATTAATTAAGAATACTTGCATTTTTTATTGTTTTATACGCATGATGTTCATATGGTATTGTGTTTGTGCTAATTTATTGTTGTTTATCTGTTTGAATGATGGTTAGCTAGCGAATCAAATTATATTGCTGTATGTATGTTGTGATGGTGACAAATCAATCCCAAATGCAACATAACTCACCGTCGATTAATGTTCTCGCGCATTGAAAATTAGAATTCATCGTGCTTTAATCGTCAAACTAACGCAAGTCACACGTGATGTGTAGTACGTCGCCCAGACACACATAAAGTGAATGGTGGTGATTTATTTCATTTGTTTTCTTACTCTGGGTGCATTAAAACGTGCGGGTTATGGGCAACGATATGCGAGAAAAAGATACCTCAAGGTGGAAGTGTTACATTTGAAGGAAAAGAGAAAACGGACCGTTTTGTCGTATGTGATATTCATTGAACGAGTGAAGTAGTGCAGATTGTGCTCACACTTGATGCACCCTGCATATGCACAATGTGCTGTGTATGCATATTTTTATTTGCAAGTATGTTGCATACTTTGGATAATAATGGTTCGTCGGTGATGTATATTTTTCGCTGTTGCTGTACACATATGACATTAACTCATTTTTAAATTTTATCTGGACGGATTTTGTTCTTTTTATTAAAGTGTGTGTGTGTGTAAGATTTCTTTTACACTTACAAAGTGTTACAATGTTGCAAGAACAAAAGGAAATATTGTTAGATTTATTGCTAATTTGCCTCTAATCGTATTAAGTCATTCGTGCATTAGTGGCGTCAAGCCCTCGAGTAGATTGCCAGCATTGATCTACCCTTCTTCAAATAGATCTGCTTGAAGTACACACGGTTTGCTAGTTCCGCACGGATGAACGGCATAGACATCGGTAGGACGTGTCGTCGGAACAACCATATTTACACTTACTGCACCGTTTACCCTTCCGATAGACGGGCCGCTCGTACAGATTGCCCTCGGAGTAGTTACATACCAGATAATACTGTGTCACCGGCAACCCTTGCTGAATGCCTTGGAAGCGTACCATCGCACAACCGACGTACTGCGTATTAGCGTGTACCATTTGTGTGAAGTGTCCTATACCGGCCTGTATCGAGTGTTTGGAGTAACGGTCGAGCAGCTTCTGACGGCCTTTACCGTACTCCAAAAACCAGTGGCGCTGAAATTTGTCCAATGCCTGTGATACTGTAACGTTCATCCCGTAGAACCAATTGATTGCAAGATTTTGACCAACGGTGCGATATTTGCGCGTATTTCGACATTGATCGTGTTCAAAGTTGCAGGTTCTTGCATTGTATTCAGCCATTCGGGCCAGTTTTTTATCCCATTGCTGCAGAGGAAGAGAGCGGAGGGTGTGTGTGAATTAATAACAAACATGGCAGCAGTGGCTAAAGATAGCAGGTCTAAACTTACCAGCTGCTCCATCGAGCTTGCTTCAGCGTAACGGTGAAAGTACCCACAAGCAAGATTATTCCGCAATTTATTATGGTACTCCAGTATATGGGCCCGATATTCGGGCTTCATCTTGATAAGCTTTGGATGTTGACAAGCAGGCGAAAATTTCCTGCCATTGCAAACGACGTGGCGTGTACCGGGCATCGGGCATAGCTCTTTGGAAGCAGCACAATAGTTAAACGCCCAGCAATCGCCAACCGCTAGAAGTAGCAAGGCCCAGAATATAAAGTAAAGTTGCATTTCTCTACTGTAAGAACCGTTCCGTTCTGAACGGCTGCTATCACTGTACTGAGAGAACTTTGCGCTGCGGATACACTTCAAGTTCACCGTTTACGAGAGCCTGGCGAAAGAGACTGTCACGAAAGGGGGAACACTCTACTTATGACACCCATCGGATAATACGCACCCTGCACATTGGACGCTTCCGTGAGCTAACGTCATCGATGCCACGACAGATCGGAACGATAAGATTGATAGTGGAGACGTGCGCCGCAAGTCGAGAAGGTTATGAGAGTGGTTTACAGGTGTCGAAGGATAACCGACCGTAGTAGAATAGTGACACTTAACATTCAAGATCACTACTCGTGCATATCTATTGTTTATCTGGCGTTCGGTCGTCCGCGCTTTGTCAAATTAATTCCTAGCCATCCTTCACTTATGGAGAGGAAGGAAGGAGAAGAAAATAAGATCATTTATTGACAAATCGTTCCCTCGCGTTACAACAGTGTGGTATGAACATGACAAACTTATTAAAATGCCAAACAGATGAATAGGTTAATAGATGTTGTGATTTTTTCTTCTTCTAATCGATAGTCATTATCTCAGAATATCAGTACAATATAATACATACGCGTTTTGAAATTTACTCTAATTTGTATGTTCTCAAGCGTTCGTAAAGTTATTTACCATATATTTGTCAATCCATTTATTAAAACAATCGATTACACGTGCAAGGTGCAGCACAATTGCACAGTTGATTCTCGGCTATGCTTGTGCCCCTGAATGTGTCATACACATTTTTGCTATGTTGCAATTGATACTGCATAATGCATGTATATTTGGATAAACGTGCATAAAATAATCATTCATCATTCTCACACGTTACCTTCCTTTCGTTTCTGATGTTTGTATGGATGCAGTATGGACAATATTTTAGGTAGTGGACAAGTGTTATTTCGTTCGCTAAAGTGTAAGTTAAGTGTATGTATTTATATGCGGCACCCCTTTTAATGAATGATGTGATGCTATAAGAAGGAATAGCATTAAAAATTAAGTTTTTTTTCTATTTTACTACTATTATATGTATATTCGTTGGGACTGTTGTTCATTTAAATATGGGATTGTGTTTAAAATTTAAAGAACAAATTTAACTGAAGGTGACATTTGTTCTTTCATTTCTACATATCTTTTGTGATTGTTCTTCTTCTTCTTCTTGGCTTAACGACCTTACAGGTCACGCCGGCCATTTCTGGCTTACTAGACTTATTTTATCACGTAGCCGGATAGTCAGTCCTTGCTACGGGGGAACGGTCCGGATGGGATGGGATTGTGATTGTTGAGAGTACCTTTAAATAATGCACCAGGATAGAAATGCTTTGATGTAACCTAAATGCGGTGATGGATGGACTTATTTGTTTGGTTTATAGATTTGGTTACTGTATTTTAATGAATTTACACTGTTATTAGTTTGTTTTCACGTTAGTAGCTGCACACTTAGCTGAATCATGTTTATTCTTTTGTTGTTTATTTCGTTTTGTTGGTCGTAAGGTTTCGTCTATGTCTCTCTCTCTCCCTCTCTGTGTTATACCGGATCAAGAATCCACAGAATGATTGTTTAATTTCATTGATTAATTGTATTGCAATGTTTTTGTTATTTTCTTTCTCATTCTCCATCGTATACGCCAAACGAACAATCACTGATCATTTATGCAGCGTCTCGAGGAAACGTTTGCCCAGCAGCTGGAAGAGATGGAACAGTTGTACGGCAACAGCCTGGTACCGATGCCTCCGCAATCACCGCAAGCACACGACCCACACCCGCACGTACACCATCATCATCTGTTGCAGGTCGGGGGTTCAACGCGGAGCAGCATTTCTTCGTATTCCGATGGATTGGGCGCATGACAGGGGGCGGCGGGCTTCAGGGCACGGTACAACAGTATCAGCGGCAGCGGAACCGGAACGAGCGGTGGCGGTGCGAGCAGCATCGGTCACAGCAGCTACCGGAACAGCAGCAGCTAGTAGTGTGGTCGATCGAAGAGGGTAACTGTTTGTTGCATTTGTGCTAGCTCATTCAGTGCTCCCGTTCATTTAGCTTCGATAGTGTTGCCAGAAGTTCTGCCAACAACGTTAATCTGCAAAACACGGGAAGTAGCGTAATTCGTGTCGGTGGGCTTTAAAATAGCTTTTAAGTGTCCTATGTAAAAAGGCGAATTGGTTATGTGCGTAGCAATGAAGCATCATCATACTATCAATTCAAGTATTCGACATTTATAGACAAAAAATGATGTCTTGAGAACGATAAGTTCATAAAAGCAATGGTAAAAAATCGACACAGCATGAATGGATGGAATGATGATGATGTAGGTAGGTCGTGGCATATGTCTATGATCATTGCATTATTAGAGAAGATATGTTTCGAATACTGTGCATGATTTCCACTGATCATGCAACGCGTTTAATAGAAATGTGTGTGTGCAAGAGACTAGCAAATTTGGTTAAATTGTGTACATTTTTATTGTTTTCTCCGCTGAATGAGTCACACATTATTGAAAAAGATTAATGAATGTAACAGCCGTCACATGCGGCATAGAGAACGACAAGAACTAAACCAACCAAAACTGTAACTTAATTTAACATAAGCAGTTGAGATTCCCTTAGCGTGGAAGCTTAACACTATTTTTTCACCCGATCACGATCATATTAAGTATTCGCTTCCCGTTTGTATGCAATAATATTTCACGTCAACAAACATGCTGCCGTTGTTGTTTGCCAAATTGTTTTATATTTTAACCTAGTGGGAGTGTCGGTTGTTTTGTTTTTTAAGACATCTGCTATTTCAAGCGAAATGCCCTACAGCATTACGTGCATAATGATGCGATGTGCGATTTCTTCCAATAGTAATTAAGTACCTATGTTTCGAGCAAACTCGTAGACAAAACAAAGTGTCCGTCAGAGTAGGTTGAATGTTGGTAAAGAAATTGCGATCACCGTATAGGTGTAGGATGTTTGTTTCAGTACGTTTGCTTCCAGTTAATTCATCTCGTGCATGGTTATCCTTAGATTGTATCATAACTTGTTAAAAAAAAACATCTAGTTTCATCGAACTTATTGGCATTTTGCTGGGTACAGGATGTTGCTTTTCTTAATATAACACACCAATTATTTGATCCAGCCGAGATCCAACGATATCATGCATTACTGTGGCGTAGTAATGTAGGAATGTGTATTTTATTTTAAATAATTAATTTTTAACAATGGTTTCATTAACTTGCACACCAAACCGCTGTTGCAAGCAACACAGGGTTCGGTGTATGAAACAAACTTTTTTTCATGTAAATATTTCTTTCAAAATTCTTGACAGGCACATTCCTCAGCCGGTTTGTGCATTCGCTTTTTTTCTGTTTTATACGTAATTGGTTCTATTATGTCTCCTACCCTTTCCGTGAAGTCTTTCACTTACAAAAATATAGAGCAATATATCGAACCCTTATCGATAAAAGGGCGTAATTATTAAACGAATTAATCCAATTACGTGTCATGTTTCATCCATCGGGTTATCACGATCCTAGATGATGGGCATTGAATTACGGTGTACTTTAAATTTCAATTTCATTGCTATGTAAATGTTGAGGGTATTTCATTTTTAAATGTAAGTAGTTGTTACTCTATTGTACAAAATATTAGACACACGCATACCATACCTCCTTCAGATGATTGGCAGTGCCACTGTCGTATCAGTAAAGGAGGAATCCTAGTGTAGCCGTAAACGTTTAACATACTATGTTCGTTCTGGCCAGGAGAACAATATCCAAACAATCTTTTACGAACCGTAGCTTTTCCCTTGGAAACGGGAAGCTAAATGAAACCGAAAGAAAGGAATATATAATAATTTACACGCCACGACCCTTCCACAGCACGAAAACTCTGTGGCGTGGAAAGCCAACATTGAACTGAGTGATACAACCGAATAGGATGTTTTCCGTGATTATAGACACGTATATATAAAAGGAAAGAGGAGTAAAATTTAAACGAAATGAACCGTATTAGATAGCTTCAGTTTAGAAATGGTAAAAACAAAAAGATAGAATCAGAAGCAAAAAGAATACACAAGAAGGATGAGGAAATGAAGGGCACAATTCCTACGTTGTGCACCGTCTGTGTGTGTGCTGGACGCTTGAAATTGTACTGTAGGGAAAGTATATAGTAATTGCAAGATATGCAATGAATATCGTTTAAGAATTATAATAAAATTTCTTATTTTTACTCTAATTTTACAATGTATTGTGTTTTTATTGACTTTTTACTTTGATAAATAACAATTTGAATATAATTGTATTTGTTCACTTCTTACATACCACGTGCGATTGCACGCGTTCAAGCGTTTCACCAAGCGTTCAATGCAAATCATAAATAAACGGTTTTCGAACATCGACTGCGAAATTCAACAATTTGAAACGTTCGAAAAAGATCTGTCAAACTATCGGTTTGACACATAAGGATATGTTTGTAAACATTGAGAAAATAAAACGTGTGGAATATAATCGGAAAATTTGCAATCAATATCGGTGCAATAATATAAGTATTGTGGAGAGATGCATCTGAATTAAGTGGTAACAGATATTCCGCTGCTAGCGGTGAAGTTTGTTGTTTTAATATTGTTACTTCGTAACGGTTGTCACTGGATTGTATTGCTTTTCTCCAACAACGCTAATCTATTCACGAAGTTGTATTATCATCTGAAGATAATCGACATAGAAAATTCGACACGCGTGTGTTATCTTTTGCCGTTTCAAGAAGTTCATGCGTGGCATGCAAGGCAGGAGCAAATAATACATTCTATTAGCTAATAAATTGCTTTGCTGGCGGTATTTGTGAGCTTTGGAGATTTACGAAAAAAGAAACAGCGTGCTCTCCCGTTTTTGGTAGGTTAACCGTAGAAGGTGCTAGAAAGACACGTAATGACGCGCCAAGCTTTATCCGTTGTGATGGCTCAGGTCTTTGGAATATGGCGTCGACAGATGGGACTACAACTTGGTGCTAGCACACTCTGCTGGCTGGCTTTGATTTCGTACGTCTGGTGTGGTGGTATGTACTTCCAGCGAACGGTTGCCAGTAACTATCTGCAAGCTCATTTGTATTGTGCACTGATGACTATCGTTTTCTTGCAGCAAACAACCTTCACATGAGCGATGGCGTACGGACGCAGGACATAATCGCGGGTGATGTGTTTTTTGAAATTTTAGAACCGTCGGCCCTAGAGTACACGTACCGGTTGCGGCCTGCAAAAGATTTCGGCGGAACCTTCGGAATTTCTTATAAATCGCCACAGGGGAAGCTTGTTCCGGCAATACCGGCTGATGCGTGTTCGACAAAGTTTGAAAACGCCGACGAATTAATTGGGAGCATCGCACTCGTCGAGCGGGGGTAGGTTTTGGTATTGGAGAGAAAACTTATTTGTCTTAAAGATTTTGTGCTATATGCGTTAAATCTGGAAGATAAATTGTCGGTAGGAAATATTTCCATAAGCTAACGATTTTGAAATGCTCTTAAAATGAAAACTAATAGCATTTTTTTCTCTTTACTAACACACTAATTCTCAGATTTAGTTAATTTTATTTTCTAATTCTATTGTGTACTTCATTCTAATTGTAGCCATTGTTCCTTTCTAACTAAGGCCATCAATGTGGAAGCGATTGGCGGTGCAGCCATAATTGTGACAGAGTACGATACGGAGATTGATGATTTTGACTACTACATTGAAATGGTGCATGACAATACCGATCGCGATACGAATATCCCTGCCGGCTTTTTACATGGCAAGAACGGTATCATTATACGACAGACACTGAAAAAGATGAACCTGCCGTACGCGATCGTAAATATTCCCGTAAACCTTACGTTCATACAACCGCATATGATCAACCAACCTCCTTGGTTACCATGGTGAGCGTAAACTGCGCAACAGTACCAATGATATATGCATAATAAGGATATAAGGATTGTAAACGCATAACGAAAACAAAACCAGTGTGGAACACAAAAATGACTGAAACAATGTGGATGCTGTCGTTGCTGCTGATGAAAACGTTACTATCATGTCTCTTATTAAGGGAGAGCCAAATGGTTGTGGTTAGTTGTAGTTCGTCGGTTACTATGGCAAAACCAAACTATCGCTCAGTACAACTTACACGAGAAGAACTGGCCGCTACCGTTCGCCGTATGAAACCATTTTGGACCAGTACGGGATTGTGTCCACCGGAACCACAAAACGCTAGTGGAGCTTTTTGGCAATCGAGAGACTCATTGATGAACCTGGAGCTGATAGCCTCGTTGCCAAATCGTGGTATAAGCCATGTGCGGATCCATTGGCTTCTAGAGCTTCTTGAAGTGTAAGTTTTGCCGTGTTCTGTTACATCTTTGGGACGTTTGTGGCAATATTATTTGTAAAGCAACAAAAGAAATGTTAGGTAAAACTTTTCCACTGCTCACATAACTGTATTTCGACAATTAGTTTCGTTAATACGTGTGCAATTGGCAATATTTCTTCTGACAAAAAAAAAAGATTATTTCTCTTAGGTCAATCTCCTCCAGATGCCCTAAAGTGTAAAACCAATGGCATAAAGCATACAGCAGATTGTGATAACTTTGTTGTAAAATATATTCTTTTAATGAATGAATGTAAAATATATAGTACTTTTAACCATAATTCAGCAATATTTGGAAAGAAATTTATCCTTAATTTATTCCCATTTGTTTCACAACCTTGTTAGGTTCATAAAAAATATGCCTAATTTTGCCCCTTTTTCTTTTGTCAAATGTACATTCTTTTGTTCATTTCAGTTCCAATGAACGGGAAGAGTTTCATTACAACTTTAAAAAATTAGATACGTTATTGGATCATCTTCATAATCTTCGTCTGTATCCCGGGTTCGAGATAATGGGTACTCCTAATGGGTCTGCGCAGCATTATTCATCAGCTTTTTGGGTTGATTTGGTCCAGCAGCTTGTGAGAAGATACGTAGGTTAGCTAGATACTAAAACTTGCAAAAGTATGATAACAATATATTTATCGTTTATTTCAATTCTGTTTGCTTAGACCGGTACGGTTTACGGTACGTACAAAAGTGGAGATTCGAAACGTGGAATGAACCCGATCTACGGAACTATAATTTGTTAAACTTCACTGTGAATGGTAAGTCGATATGGTTTGATTTTGTAGTTTCGTTGCTTATGTCAAATAAAATTTTTCATTCATTTTGCAGAGTATTTATCCTACGTATTTGCCATCAGGGAAGGTTTACATATTGTAGCGGAAAACATAAATGCTATGCAAAACACTAGCACCAAGGCAACATTGTTTCCATTGTACGGTCCGGCGGGTCTTTTTAAATCACTCGAACATCATCCTTTCTGCTGGGCTGTGCTTAAAGTATGCAATTCCAACACTACGCATAGCTGTCCGTTTGATGTGATCACTTTCCATCGTAAGGGCACCGGACGTTGGGCATCGGAAGTATTGAACGGTGGACGTCAATTGTTCGAGGATATGTTGAAAAGCTTCCCGCACATCGGTCGTCTTAACATTGCCAACGAGTGAGTATTATGTGCCAGTGATATCGAAATATTGATAAAATTCCTATTTTGCTTATTCCATTGTGTTCGAATTGCTGTCATTCAGTGAAGCGGATCCAATAGCCGGATGGTCTACCGCACGTCCATTTCAGGCGGATGTGCGCTACGCAGCTATGGTATTTTCGATCGTCACTCAACACTGGTCAGCAATTACTACAGGCGATGCATTTGGACGACGCTTGCTGTTTCTGTCGCATGATAATGCCTTTCTAAGCTACTATCCGTACGTGTTCGAGCAGCGTACACTGTTTGCCCGGTTCCAGATGAATCTTACCAATCCGCCACATGCGCAGTTTATCGTAAAGCCGATATTTTCGGTTCTAGGAATGCTTGCAAACTTAGCACCGTTATCGGGACCAACCCAATACTTGGAAGGGAACGTTTCTTATGTAGTTTCGGTTGATAAAAACCTAACATATTTATGTCTCATTGCATCACGCTCGAATGATAGCTCCCCGTTGTGGGTCCAACGATCGTATTTCAATGTAACAATTTTCAACGATATGTTTCCCGTGGTTCGTTCTTCTTTTTCGATGGTGCGACGCGTAAGTTTCCTGATAGAAGCCGTGCAGGATGGTCGCAATGATCCATTTAAATTGTGGCAGATGCAAGGAAAACCACCCTTTCCGACAACAGAACAATTGGCTGCTATGCGTGAAATACAGCTTCCAAGCGTTTTGCATGGTGGATCTTGGAATATAGAATTTGGAAGAATATCTAGCATGGCAATATCTTTAAATTTGCGCGGTCCTTGGATTGTTAGCATAAGGGTGTGCGGCGAAGATCACACTATGCCGGGACGTGTGTACAATGTGCGTATTAGGGAGGTGTTTCGAGAGGAAGTTTTGATTCATTGGCAATTATCAACGGAAAAACATCATAAGTATCGGTTTGTATTGGGCTTATCCGAACATTTCAAACATTCAATAACAAATATTGTTTTCTGTCATATTACAACAGGTGTATTCAAACGTATGAAGTATGGTATAAATCTGCAGCGGTAAAAGCTGTAGCAACTACAAACGGACTTAAACAACCTGGTAAACGCAGATGGTTACACATAAACATGTTGAAACATACTCCTTTTAAGTTTTATCAATATGCAAGCAACAGTAGCTTTCATGCAGGAAACCAAAACAAGGAAGGTGAGTATGTTCCATTTTTTTAAATTTTAGTATGGAAAAGAAAGAAAAGGAAAGTCATTACTTCCTGATTTTAATACGACAATCATCTCTTATTCAACAGTAGCATCCGGAGTAATAGGATATTACAAAGTACGCGCTGTGGATTTGTTTGGTCGAAGAGGATCTTTTTCAAAGATTGTATATTACGATGGACGTGGCGGCGAAACTTGAACAGGTAAATCGTTGAACCCTTTACGACTCTGGGTCAAGTTTGGGATTTTCCCTATCTGAAATTCTGGTGTTCCGTTATCTGTCGAGTTATCCTACAAAACAAAACAAAATCGTCCTTTCGCCTTTATTTTATCATGTACAATATCTGCTTTACATAGCGTTTCAATCATTTACTTGAATTTATTACTTCTGCTTTATTGTTTGTATCTTCTTAAGTGATCATTAGCATATTATATTTGCTTCATTGTTTTTTTTTTCATTTTTGGAACTCCTATACTTTACTTTACCGATAAGAAACTACAATAACGTTCCGTTCTTGTCATTAGGGCACAAAAAAAACTGAATACAATTTCAAAACCACTCATATGTGTCCCAAAAACAAAAACAAAAGATGTCTGGACGCGAATCTATTTATGATTTAATGAAAGTGATTTTACTTTCTTGTTCATTTGTTCATTTTACTGCATTTCATTAATCCTTTGTACATGGTAAGGACAATAGAAAATTAAAGTAAAAAAAGCTTATTTATTAAGGTTGAGGTTATTGAGGAAAATGTTAAACCATTGAGGAAATTAAATCCTAAATGTTTAGTGTTTATCAAGCATAATTAGATGAACTGGTAAGCGCAATAATTTCCCATAGCAAATATGTAGCGAAAAATCATTATGTAAAATTTTGCATAAATAAACATAACTAAGCCTGAATGCGTCTAAATCGATTAGACCATCATAGCTAGATATTGTTCATTCCAAACCTTTCGACTTCTCATTTCAAGTGCTTTGAATGTTTTTACGGGTTTCAAGTGAGCACGAATTGGAAGGGTTCATCTGCTCTGATCCATGCTTAAAAAATCTGATCCGATCCAGTAATAAGATATCACATGATCCAAATATGGCAAAAATTATCTGTTTTGATCCGGGATTACCTTTGTATGTAGAAGTAGATCACTATTTGGGATCATCGGGCATAATTTATGCTGTGAGAGTCCATACTATAACTGGCAGAGGCGCCCGCCGCTATCAATATTAGCAAAAAAATAAGTTGTGCCTAATACCTGTGTTTTTCCGGTCAGGGCTGATTAACGATGAGCACGGCAAGGTGGCATTCAACGGCAAAGTAGGTGTTCCAGTTTCAGTTTTATTCCACTATAAATACTTAAATTTAATTTTTATTTCATCGAATGCATGAATGTTAAAAATATCGACTTTCATTATTGAAATGCTTGAAAAAGGATAATTTTTTTAGAGGACACTAAACACAGAGAGAGGACACAATTCTATCCTCTTTTGAGTGGGTTTAAACATATATGTTTTGATTTGTAAAAAAATGTTTAATTTTTATTTTATTTTTAATGGTTTGAAAAAGCATTTTCAAAAAACGGTTTTACAATGTCCGTTGAAATTAGCACCGTGTGAGCTATTGCTTGTCTAGGTTTTTTCTGTTTGAATAACGTAATATTTTCACAGGGCGATCTTTCTGAAACTGTCATCAAAACGTCATACAGAAATATCATAAGCGTGTAAACCGCGGTAAATGTTATTTACCGGATATTTTTATCCGGAAATCCACGGTTAACTTACGGTATACGAAACGTTGCCAGATTTGCAAGCAATGAAAGAGAGCGTAGAAACTTTCTACTCACAGATTTTTTTGTAAACTTTTGCCGAACCATGGTGAGTATGCCTTTTAAATCGAAGCGTCTATTTCAACACCATGAAAAAGAATACGCTTCTAATACGATTTGATTTTAAAACGTCTACACATCCACACCTCTACAGTTACATGTATATACCGAACGAGAAACGCCTGACTTCCACGGTGTTCGGTATCAGATTATGAGTGGAGATTTTGCCTTTATGATCGCACTAGAGGATCATGCCGGAACCGCATTGTACGATCATATTAGCAGCAGATACTGTCAGAGTGTAGGAAAAAAAAACAAATCGAAAAATGCCGATGTAAATTGTTATTGTTTGGCTTGAATTTGAAAACAAAGCTGCTAAAAAGTGACTAGCGATGGCAGTTACAGTCACAAGCATAAAGATGAATGCAAATACGATTTGTTCCTAAAGCGTCCACACATAGCGTCACATCATACATGTAAGTAACGGTGGAGAAATGTGTGTTCTTCATTGTGTTTGGATTCAGATTACGGTTTGTAATGATGTTTTGTGCATTCCGAATGTTTCAGGAGAATGGGGATTTTGCCTTTGTGATCGCACTGGAGGATCCAGAATGGAATCGCATCGGAGAATCACATCAGCTACGGGTATTGTCCGAGTTCGGCCAAAAATCGAATCCAATAATGATGATGTAAATCTTTGTTGTTTTTCTTCAATTTAGAAACAAAATGTGCTGAAAAACGAATACCGATGGCAATCACAGTCACAAGCATTACGGTCTACGCAAATTCGTTTTTTCCTAAAACGTGAATGTGTTCGCACATAGCACCACATCATTNCATACAGAAATATCATAAGCGTGTAAACCGCGGTAAATGTTATTTACCGGATATTTTTATCCGGAAATCCACGGTTAACTTACGGTATACGAAACGTTGCCAGATTTGCAAGCAATGAAAGAGAGCGTAGAAACTTTCTACTCACAGATTTTTTTGTAAACTTTTGCCGAACCATGGTGAGTATGCCTTTTAAATCGAAGCGTCTATTTCAACACCATGAAAAAGAATACGCTTCTAATACGATTTGATTTTAAAACGTCTACACATCCACACCTCTACAGTTACATGTATATACCGAACCAGAAACGCCTGACTTCCACGGTGTTCGGTATCAGATTATGAGTGGAGATTTTGCCTTTATGATCGCACTAGAGGATCATGCCGGAACCGCATTGTACGATCATATTAGCAGCAGATACTGTCAGAGTCTAGGCAAAAAGCAAATCGATGTAAATTGTTATTGTTTGGCTTCAATTAGAAAACAAAATGTGCTGAAAAGTGACTAGCGGTGGCAGTCACAATCACAAGCATTAAGGTCAATGCAAATACGATTTGTTCCTAAAGCGTCCACACAGAGCGTCATACGTGTAATACATACATGTAAGTACCGGTGGAGAAATGTGTGCTCTTCATTATGTTTGGTATCAGATTACGGTTTGTAATGATGTTTTGTGCATTCCAAATGTTTCAGGAGAATGGTGATTTTGCCTTTGTGATCGCACTGGAGGATCCAGAATGGAATCGCATCGGAGAATCACATCAGCTACGGGTATTGTCCGAGTTCGGCCAAAAATCGAATCCAATAATGATGATGTAAATCTTTGTTGTTTTTCTTCAATTTAGAAACAAAATGTGCTGAAAAACGAATACCGATGGCAATCACAGTCACAAGAATTACGGTCAACGCAAATTGTTTTTTTTTCCTAAAACGTGAATGTGTTCGCACATAGCGTCCCTTCATTACCGTTCCATGTAAGTATGGGTGAAGGAAAGGTTTCCCTAGCATGGTATTTTGTATCAGATAGCGGTTTGTAATTATATTATGTACGTTCAGTATGTTACAGGAGGAAGGTAATGCTGGATTTGTGTTCACAATGGTGAATCCTGCTGAAAAAGAAAGTAATGACACACAGTACTGCTATCAACCGCCACGAGTATCATCGGTTACATTGAGTTCGCAGACAATCGACGTACCCGATGCTGATGATGATCGATCGACGGAACGACACTTGTATAGGGTATGTTATTTATTATTTTTCGGCTAATGTATTGTGGGATAAAAGCCAAAACAACTATTTAATTGTTATACGATGCCAAGAGAATGGTAGGTTCGAGTGAAATCATATTGAGGCAATAAGTTACCAGAATAATCTTAACACAACTGTTGAAAAATTGAAGGTAACTCTCAGAACCTCATATGTACCTAAGCTAGGAAAATTAATAGCAAAACGTGTGTTTTACGTTAATGCAATTACGTTTGCTTATCAATCTTCAATCTAACTCTGAATCAATCTTCAGCATATGGGGGAAACAATTAATTAACTTGTAACATTAAATTTTACAAATAGATTTTTTATGTTCATACGTTTTTTGGCTATTCGTAAAATTAAAATAGGCATTAGTAAAACGTTATGAAAAAAGTTATGCTAAAGATTTAGAGCAAATCTTTTTCAACCGCGATTTCAAGAGAATTTCATTTGAGAATCATTTGATCTTTTTCATAATTTATTGAATTGCAGCCATAATGTATAACAAGTCGTTTGATTTGCTGTCTAAAAAGCTTTGGAGTAGTTGCAGACAGACTGCATTTGTTAGTGTATGATGCAATGAAGAGTACTTGACCTAAACAATTTAGTTGACCATACAAATTTTGTGAAAATCGATAGTCTCAAAAACCCTGTTACGCCTTAATTATTATAATAACATCAACCCTCATTCTTCTTTCAATATGCATCATGATATATGATATGATGGGTTGGATCGAGTCCTGCAAAATTTACAATTTACCCATGACTAGTTGGACTCGATCGGAATCATACGGACCCATTCGGACTCGAAAGTACTCGGAGTAAACCGTTCTCGACTGGCCTCGACCGGACTCGCCGGAGTCAATTTTGGTTTGAGTCGAAATCTATTTTTCATACGCGGAGTCGGAGTGGATCCACGATTCCACTCCGGATTACACACCACTAATGTGAAGGCGCCAACGTTATTGGATATTTCCGTTGATACAAAATCGGAGTATTTCGTAAACGTCCGCCAACTCGAAGAATGCTAATATCCAGCAGTGGTGAAAGTGTCTTCAGTTTGCAATCATGATTTACTGTTCCTGATCGGCCAATATCCAGAATCTCAACGAACAACGGTCCAAGTGGTAGAGGCGAGTTCTTCCATTTGAAGAAAACCCTTTCGATGCTTTTCTCGATGTTTTGGTTTACAGTTGTAAATGAATCGTTGAATCAACGCCGTCAATCGCACCAGTTTGTTGAACGAAGAAGTCAGCTTTAACAGACTGTTCGAAGCAACCTTTTGGGTAGTGACCACTATTGACCGCTGCTCCAACTCATCTGAGCAAAATTCCACTGTCGGCTAGTTCAACTGCCAATCCCCTTTTGGTATCTGCAACCAAGAGGGTCCATTCCACCTGTTGGTTCGTCTGCCCTACGTTGTGTAATTTAATGTATCAATTCAAGCGCCTTCCGTTGGTTTTACAGCGTTTATTTTATTCTCAACTGTTCGGTATGCAAATCCACGTGCGACTGACTGTCCTTTTGCCTTTTTACACTTTATATCCTCGAGGATCTGCTTCAATACTTGAAACCATGAACCGTTTATATGTTCTAATCGAGTTCCAACACCACCAAAGGTGAGCATCGTTCAACTGAGCAGGTATTATCATCATCCCGCGGCAAATTATATCTGCTGGATTTTCTTCGCTAGCCATATAACTCCACTTATTTTTGTACGTCTGATGCTGGATTTCCGCCACTCTGTTTGCGACTATTTGCTTCAATCGGGACGGGTTACTGGAAATCCAATGTATAGTAGAATCCACCCAGAAGTGGATGTTGATATTTACTCGTAAACCTTATTTTACATTCTGCCACAAATGAGAAAGTAATAGCGCTCCATACCAATCAATCCGAGGGGATCGAACAATTTCGCTACATCGGATAGTACCATACGTTTGGTAACTGTCTCCACGCCTTTCCAACTTGGCACACCAACTCCTAACTGGTCACATGATGGTGTGGGAGCGATAGTAAAAGATGTCAATCGTTCTAAAAGTACTGGTACATGGCCCGCAAACTTTACGCGCAAACACAAATTATTGAAAAGTTTACGTTTAGCCGCGTGAATTTCACATAAACGCCCGAAAAGCTTCTATCATTTTATGTTGGCGCAAACTTACTGTCATTTTTCTGCATAAACAAATCGTGCCGAACGTATTAAGGGTAGTGTTTTGAAGAAAACATATAAACTGTCACGGCTGTGAGGGTTTTCCTTCATTTTAATTCGACACACACTCGATGCTCGCGCTTAGCACGTTTTACCTTGACTGACTCGTTCCTCTCAAATGGTCATCTTATATACTGTTTTTAAACAATCGTTCCCATTGTCTGTTTGCGCGTTTCGTCCTTCCCTTAGCTGCTATCCTTCTTCTGACTGTCCTTTCGCTCCGTGTCCTTTCGCAGTTAATTTTTCTTTTGTGTATGTTTAGTTTGTTTCGTAGGAAATGTTTTCATCTGCTTTCTAGCACAAACTAAGACGTCGTGTGTTTTTTAGTTTGTTTTTTAGAATCATGATCTTACAGCGTATCCTGGCTAGAATGGTACCTACTCGATTCATAAATAATGCTAAAAGCAATGCATCACAGAAGAGTCCCCCTCAGTTACGCCAAGAACCGAACACGGTGTCTAGATGGCGTAACTTTTGTTCTTTCGTCATCTTCATTCGAATCCTTTTCGCTGGCTTGATACGATCGATTGAAATTCTTCGTTTTTNATCTTACAGCGTATCCTGGCTAGAATGGTACCTACTCGATTCATAAATAATGCTAAAAGCAATGCATCACAGAAGAGTCCCCCTCAGTTACGCCAAGAACCGAACACGGTGACTAGATGGCGTAAC
Source organism: Anopheles vaneedeni (assembly GCA_016170025.1). NCBI lineage: Eukaryota > Metazoa > Arthropoda > Insecta > Diptera > Culicidae > Anopheles > Anopheles vaneedeni. The sequence continues at coordinate 17,550,955 of CM028118.1, read as the reverse complement.
TTTTGTTCTTTCCTCATCTTCATTCGAATCCTTTTCGCTGATAGCTGGTGTTGACACGACATCAACATGTCAAAGCGACATGACAGAAGCGGAAGATCGATCAAGCGATGATCGATCTTGCTTAAACGATAATCGATAAACATCGCACGGATGAGAGAGCGGACAAATCTCTCCGTAGCAGGGATCGGCACGTGAGGTCAACGTGCCACTCTCGTGTGCCGAGTGTCGGTACAAATCGCAGCACGCGCAAAGATATGCCCTTATAAGGAAGTGGAAAAAATGCAGCAGATGAGGAGTAATATGGAAAGAGAGAAATTAGACTTAGGGGCAGAAGCAAATAGAACACCAAAGAGGATAGTGCCAAATTTGTAAAAAGTAGGAAAATATTTGATAATATATTACCCGCTCAACAAAGCTAAAAACGTTCGGCCTTTGCTTCCACAGCTGGCTTGATACGATCGATTGAAATTCTTCGTTTTTCGCCGTTCATATTTATGTTCATACAGTTTTCGTGCCTTTCGATAATTTGAAAAGACCCTTCGTATGAGTGTGTAAGAGGTCGCTTAACTGAATCGATTCGCACAAAAACGCTTTCGAAACTCTTCAAATCCTTCGGAACAAATACCGATCGTTTGGCACGATACGAATTTCTGATTGGTCCGATTTGTTGCATGGTATGGCATAGCTGGTTGGCAAATTCTGAACGACACATTTCCGTCTTTGAAGGTTCCAGAACATCGCCAGGAATTTGCAGTGGCTGCCCGTATGTCATTTCGGCGGCGGAACAATCGATATCTTCTCTGATAGCAGTTCGCAAACCGAGCAGAACCAACGGCAGTTTATCGCACCATGTTGTAATAAAGGTGAATAAACTAGGCGACACGCGGCGGATTTCAGCAGTTTAACAAATAGGTATTTATTCAACTAGAGTTATAGCGCGAGTAAATGATAACATGAGGTTCCGGCTATCGGAGCGTAACGCAAAAACGCAAGTCTTGACAGCGCTCAACATTAGTATACCGTTGTGGGATTGGACTATGGGACGTTACAACTCAACAGTAACACTCATCAGAGTTCCGTACTCTGCATCCGATGCACTTAACTCGCCAGCTAGAAGTTGCACCATCGTTTATTGATGGCTGCGTTCCGAAGTTGTAGCAACGAAGACGATGACGAACCTATGCTTTTGTGTCTTCATCTTTGTTGTGACGCTTGATGATTTTTCCTCCCGATCTGATCTCGTAGTGTAGATGCCCCAAGCGCGCTGTGATGTGTGATGTGTGATCGGACACTTTCTGTCCGATTGTGAATACACGGAAGGTCGGTTGGAAGTCAGCTTGCTTTTTCTCCATCATACGCATGTTGATTTGTTGCGGCCTAACAAGATCGATACGTATCGCTTGAACGTATGTTTCGACCTAGAAAAAGCTTCGCCGGTGGATCTCCTGTTTCGCTATTCGGAGCCTTTCGATATTGCAACAGGAAACTGTTTAAGTTCTTCTGCAAAGTGTCTTTCGTAGTACCCATCGATTTCATTGCCTTTTTCACTGTTTGGACGTAGCGCTCAGCTTGTCCATTCGTAGGGGGATGGTATGGTGCGGTAAGCTTGTGGTACTTGACGCCTATGTTTCTCAGGTATGATTGAAAATCTACCGAGACAAACTGCGGACCGTTGTCAGAGACTTCCGTTATTATCACTCCGTATGTGGCAAATAATCCGTCAAGTAGACTAATCGTCGCATTAGTTGTTGTAGCAGAAGATACCTTCCATGGTCCATGGTCCTTTTGGGTACTCCTAATGGTGGTCGCTGAATTTAGGCGGTGATGTAGCATGTCGAGCTACAGGATTTAGCTATTTGTTCTATTTCGGCATCTATTCCTGGCCAGTAAACATAAGAGCGAGCTAAACCTTTCATCTTCACTATGCCAATGTGCGCTGCGTGTAAATCGTTTAGTATGATTTTTCGCGGTATTACCACTCGATGCTTGAACATCAGACAATTAGCCACTAGGGTGTATATTGCTTCCGGCGCTTTGTAGCCCCATTGTACTAGATTCCGACCCTGTTCGAGCTGTTGAACTATCTTTCCAAGATGCGTATCCTCCAAGATTTCGAAGTTTCGAAGATTTCGCGTTTCGCAGGCAATCTGCTCGGCACGCACTGGAAGTTGTTGGACCTGCATGAGAACAAACTGTTCGAATTCGTCCGCCGCATTTCCTTCCTTGTGTGAGGATAGCTTTTTTATCTTGTTTTCAGTTGGTGATTGCGGAAATCTGGAGGCAGGCAAGTCGCCTGTGTACTTTATTCACAACGTTTTGGTGTTGCTTCTGTTTTAAAATATGCACCCAAACTGCTGCACCATACCTCAACACTGAAGTGGCTACGTTGGTGTGAAGCCGTCTTAATTTGTTGCTCGCTCTTCCAATATTGGGCATGAAGGACGCCAACGTGTTGGCCGTCTTCATCGCCTTCGTGCAGGACTCCTCAAGGTGCTTCTTGAAGTTCAAGCGATCATCGATAGTAACTCCAAGGTACCTCAGGTGCCTTACGGATTCGATGTTGCTCGAGCCAACTCGTATCGTCGCCTTCTGCACCGCCTTGTGGCTACTAATGAGAATAAACTCAGTCTTCGAGTGGGCTATCTGTAAATGGACCTGCTGCTTCCATGCATCGATCCTAGCGACCGCGGTTGTGGCCAACTTCAACCTCTTCTATCGACTCCCCGGTGACTGTCAGCGCGATGTCGTCCGCAAAGCCGGTGGTCTCTGCTCCTGGCGGGAGTGCAAGGGTGAGCACTGGCTGCTTCGTGGTGCAAGCGTTCCCATAGCCGAGTTTGTTTGCTGCTTCTGGCACAGGCGTAACAATAAGCACTTCCCGTGCTGTGTTGAGTATCGCTTCTATAGCAACCACTATTTCAAAAGCATCTTTAAACTTCGCTGGATTTTTTGCAATGATGTCGTCGCACATACTGCGTACTTCGAACCCATGCAGCATTTGTTCGTTTTGGATCCGATCAAGAAATGTATCGTATTCGCAGAAAGTCGTGCTTTGTTTTAGTCCCAAGACAAACTGGGCTATTGTTTCACCTTTCGGAACTTTATGCTTTCGACGAACTTATTTTTGGCTTGATCGAAGTGCTGCTGTAAAATTTTTCGGATTTCATCATAAGGAATTTCTTTGGGATTCTTAGGAGTTATCAAGGATGTTGTTTTGCGTTGGTAGATAGGGTTTCGTTGGGTTTGCCCAATAACGTATTCCATGATTTCTTATATCTACTTCTTTCCGACTTTAGGTTATTGTCCAATTCCAGTTTCCTTGTAGGTCCTTAACTGGAACTATGGTTGTAGTATCGTCTTTTGGCCTTAAAAATGTTGTAGAAGACATCCACCACATTAGTTCCGTTATCAGCGTTTACATTTTCATCCTCATTTTCTGAAACTTTCCTAGGTTTTCGATTTTTGTTTGTTGTTATAGCCATTGTTTCTGCCAGAGTTGTGACATACGCTTCTTTCTACATGTCATGGTCGTCCAATACTGCTTGTTTTACGATATTAATGTTATTTACATATGCTTATTGCTTACGACATTCTACTAAATTCATTACTTCTATTTCAACATTTTTTGCGTCTTCTACTGCTTCCAATTGATGGATCAATAATCGGTACAAAACGCCCGGTTTGGAAATTGTTACACTTTTCTCACATGAGACATCTACTGTAGCAGCATTAAAAAATACTAACATTCTATTTGCTTGTTGCATAACTATCCAGTCTTTTTCGTTTAACTTTGATTTATTGTTTAAATTACCAGACACGAGAGGATAGGATCCTTATTTTTAAGGAATCGTTCGAAAATTACAAAAGTAGAATTCCATCGAATTGCTACATCTTACTTTAAGTTTAATTTATCTAATTTTCAACCAGTACATACAAGTTTTTTTGATGGCATTTAAACGCTTTGTTGCCTTAGTTTTTTGATTTTCCAAGTGTTGGTGGAAT
>CM028118.1:17519824-17543815 GCA_016170025.1 Anopheles vaneedeni | reverse complement strand
GTCCATATGGACTATTTCGAATGGTTGTGAAGTGATCGGCCTTGGAGATAATTTGATATTGTATGGTTTTCTCTCACACTTGTGAAGGTTACAAATTTGACATAATATGGTAAAAATTTTAGTTTCTGGTGTATTTTGGAGGAAAAATAGCTTCGTTTAATTTGATTTTCTACTTCTGTTATTCCACGATGGGCTCTATCATGTTATTTTTGTACTATTTTGTCCTGTTTGGATTCTTCCGAAATGTCTTTTACTTTACATTGGGTTATTACAAAATGGCCTTTTTGATTGAAATATTTCCGGTACGAGGATTGTTTAATCGGTATCAAATTGACTGGCGTTAGGAATGCTGTTTGTTTTCCGTTGTGATACGTTTTGGTATTAATCCATGATCTATGGAAGAAATTTCAAAAATTAGTTGATTTCTGAAGCAGTTTACTGGTCTTTCAGTTGCATGGATGTAATGATCGCCTGATGATTTTGCTGAATGTAGTGTCATTACGTACGTTGGAAGGTTACAGGAAGATTTTTGAAACCAAAAAGCATTCTATTGAAGTGAAAATGTCCCAGACCGGTTGAAAATGCGGGGTTTTCCTTATGAGCGTGATCTATTTCAATCTGATGAAATCCAGCTTTAAGATCAAGTGTGGAAAAATAAACAGAGTTGCCGAGACTATCTCAAATTTCCTCTATCTGATTCATAAGAAATTTGTCGCTTATTGTTTTATCGTTTAGTTTTCTGTAGTCTACCACAATTCGGGCTTTACTTTTACCCGACGCGTCTGTTTTTTATGACACAACCCATATACAGATAATGAGTACGGGCTTACTGAATTGCTTATGATACCATTTTCTAAAAGTTCATTTTGTTGTTCTTCGACGTTTCGTTTGAATGCTTGAGGGTAGCGGTACGATTTAGTGTACGCGGGCTGGTTGTCAATTGTTACTATCTTGTGTTTTACTCCAGTTGTAGCAATTAGCTTTTCTCCTAGTGACGCTTGTCGGAACAACCCACCCAAGACAGGAGCGATGCCCTCCGACTTGAATACAATAAGTGAGACTTGTCGTGGTCGAATACAATTTTTATTAAAGTTTTCAGTTCTTATATACTAATTTTCTGCTGACAAAATTTGTCATCCGGAAGTGTTACTATTCCGAAGCCGCGGGCCCTCACCTCGTCCGCAAGAATGCGGATACTTCCGGGTGCTGTGAGGGATCTGCAGTTCCATGTCCCGAGTTTCCAATCGTAGTCATTGTGCGGTTGCGTGGCTCGATATCTTTTATTCCGATTCGAAATGTGTTGGTTACTTTTCGTTGTAGTTGTATTATTGCAACTTGCACCCTTTTAATAGTTATCACACCGAATTGTATTATATGGTTAATCGCACGCAGCTTAAACACTCGCTCACGCAGGAAGCGGTGAGAGGATTTTACGCATTAAATTCTCTCTCACGCACGCTCCCATATGACACATCGATATCTGACGTGCGAAAACGAGGTCATAGGGTCAAGTGCGTATCAGAACGCAGGTATTCTTTTCGAACTTGAGAAGTGGAGGAACGCATCCTCGCTTGACGGTTTCGAACAACGTTATGTTCGATAACCATTTCTCCCCCCTTTGGGACGCAAGCGACCGTCCCAAATGTTGCACGAAGGTGGAGGGTCTTCCTCTCGTTCAGGATTCAAAGGCCGCACGTAGCTACTAGCTGGAGTCGTTGGAGCTTGTTCGTAGCTCGACCGTGGACCCATCGCAGGCTGCATCATAAACTCGTCAACCAAGTTTCTCTCTACCGTTGTGGGGGCCGGCTCATATGCAGCTGCATCGTCGATGTTCTTCTCTGTAGCGTCAATCGGAAGTGGCACCAACAGCCGCACGTTTCGCTTGTAGGTACCGCTGTTTGTGCGAATATCCGCAACGCGTACCATTTCGTCCGGTCCCATGTAGGTTTTTGTGATCACTTCCAATAGCCATCAGCCGACCGGGAGGTTATCATCACCCACTAGCACGATTTGTCCGACTTGTACGTTGGGTGTTCGCCTCGTTCATTTAGCGTTACATCGCAGCTGCGACAGATAGTCAGCTCGCCAGCGTAACCAAAATTGCTGAGCCACTTTTTGCACGCGCTTCCATCTCGTCTTGGCACCGTCCGTGTCATCGTCCTGGATGGTAGCAGGAATTGAGAAAGATGCTCGAGCGATCAAGAACTGCGCTGGCGTGAGCGCTTCTATGGTCCATGGACTGGCGTGGTCTGGAATTAAGCACAACCAGTGGTCTTTCCCTTCTCGGCAGCTAAGTCCACGAGCACGTCCTGGAAGGCGCGATTGTTGTAGGCTTTGCGTAGCGAATTCAACTCCTTAGCTGCCCCCACGAAGTTGCGGCCGTTGTCCGAGTAGATCGTATCTGGTCTCCCATGTAAGGAAACAAACCGAAGAAGTGCTGAAATGAAAGCAAACATCGAAGATTTTCAACCACTTCCAGGTGGATCGCCTTAGTCGTAAAGCAGACGAATAAACACACGAAGACTGTAATCCGCTGCTTTGATTTGATATGTGGGATTATGTCGAAAGGTCCACACAAATCCACCCCCGTATGGGTAAAAGCAGGAGACACGTTCACTCGGGCAGCTGGTAGTTGACCCATTTGTTGCTCGTATTGCCTAGGCCTGGCACGCACGCATACAACACATCGGGATAACAAGCCGATTATTGTTCGTCGAAGATCTCGCATCCAGAATCGTGTCCGAAATTCTGCCATTAGCAGTTCCGTTCCGGGGTGGAAGTTGTGCTCGTGGAAATATCGGATGATGGTGCGAGAGAAGGGATGGGACTTTAGTACTAGAATCGGCAATCTCGCTCCGTCCGTCATTTACGCATTCGCCAATCGTCCCTGTGCGAATATTTGATCTTTCCTTACGATAGGGTTAAGGTGTTGAAGGGGCCCCTTAGAAACAACGTATCCCAGTTTATGCATTTGTTGTGTTTCATTTGGGAAGGACGTAGCTTGCATTACATGCAGTAATAGCTGGAGTCCCTCTTCCAATTCATCCAATAGTAGAGGCCCGTATCTTTTTTCCACGCAGGAGGTAGTTCCCCGTAGCATCGCTGACTTTAGCCGGAAGTTGTGGATGGCTCTATTTAGCCATGCAAAATGTCGTCGCGTCTTGATGAAAGAGTTGTGATACTTGTACTGAGGCACCAAGTCTTCACATTCTAGTCCTACATTTGCCGTTAACAATTGCGGTAGTGGTGCAACTTCTTCTAATATGGCAACGTCGTCATTATTAGGTTGTGGGCATGAATCTGTAATGACAAAGTCCGGACCGTTTAACCAGAACCTCATGATATCATATCTCACCAATTTGCTGGCAGGAAGTCCTCTGGATACCATGTCCGCAGGATTGAGCTTCGTTGGCACATAATGCCGTTAACGTCGGTCGCAGTCTGTATTTTGCCTACCCGATTTTTCACGAAGACGTCCCATTTCGAGTTGTCGGAACGTATCCAGGCAAGTACGACCTGCGAGTCAGTCCACCATTTGGTTTGTTGGATTCGAGTACCAAACACGTCCTTTATCCTCACGTAGAGTTCTGCCAACAATAGAGCTGCTTGGAGTTCTAATCGAGGCAACGTCAGCTCCTTTAAAGGTGCTACTCTTGATTTGGAGCAAACCAGTCGCGAGTGCCTGTCTCCATTACCATCCAGATAGCGTGTATCGCGCATCCATATGCCTTTTTTGCTTTGCTTTTGCCATCGCAAGCTTTCATTCACACGTGTCGGTAAGTCATTATTTATGATGATCTGTGCATTATTGTTTGTTATTAAATCATTTAATGTGGAGTTTATCAATCTAAGGTCGTTTGCGTCTGGCGTACTTGCAATAAACGCAAGAAGCACAATACGCAATATGTGCGCAATAAACGCAATATGTGCGCAAGAAGAAAAGGTATTTTTTAAAAACGCAAAACAGACCGTTATTTTATCATGTTTAACCGTAATGTCTACGACCAAATTTACACCCTCAAGTCTACGACCGGCATACTCGGATATGCCATACATTTTGTATGACGAATGGAACTTTTTCGTCTTAAAACTGTAATAACTCAGGCTGTATTGAATATTAAAATTTTTAATTTCGTACACAGCTACATACATTAGTTTTCTTTGTTTTGGCAAATAATTGGATTTTATCTTGCTTGTGTTCCTTCGTACAGCTATCAGCTAACGCCGAGCTAGGTTAAACTCCTGATTAGTGTTGGGTAAAGTAGCACATTTTGGTGTGCTGTGCGCACACGAAAGCACACTGAGGTGTGCTGTGCACACACCTAGCATAGTGCACACCTAGAACACTGCTAGCACAGTGCTAGCACACTCCTAGCACAGTGCGAGCACAGTGCTAGCACACTCGTAGCACAGTGCTAGCACAGTGCTAGCACAGTGCTAGAAGTGTGCTAGGTGTGCACTGTGCTAGGTGTGTGCACAGCACACCTCAGTGTGCTTTCCTGTGCGCACAGCACACCAAAATGTGCTACTTTACCCAACACTAACCCGGGTATGCGGTCGTAGACATTACGGTTAACACGTTCAACGATTTAAGATATACGGCCTGGCCGTTGTTAGGTGAAATAAAAAAACACATAAATAGATTCGTTAGTGGTTTTACAATTTTAGCAAAATCACGAATGAATCTCCTGTAGTAGCTTATTAAACCTAGGAAAGATCTAAGACTTTTTATGTTTTTAGGAACAGGGTAGTCTTTAATTACTTTTATTTTCTGGGGATTTGGTTTCACTCCGTCACGTGATACTATATGACCAAGGAATTCTATTACTTCAGGCATAAATTCTGATTTATGTATACAGCCGAACTTTCAAGTTTGCTACGTTTAATGTTTTTAAAATGATTGCTAGATTGTTTAGAGGTTCGTCTTTCGTTCTTCCAAACAGAATGACATTGTCCATATATAAGTTATGTAAATCGTGGTCGATTACTAACAAAAATTTTTTTTTTATTTTTCTTTTTAATTTATACGAGAGACACCTTTGCCTGCGACTGTAACCTAAAGACTAAAGCTTGTTCCCTATCTGGCTCTTATTTATAATACCTTTTCTACACACTCAGCATTTTACCATTCAGCCAATCGCGGTCCCTCGATGTCGTCATCCGTAGATCGTTCCTGAGGGTTGTCTTCCGGTTGTGGGGTTGTGCTACCACTTGCTACGATGGCGACCGCACGCTGTACCGTCGATCGTTGCTACCGTGGTGGCGACCTCACAATCGTTGCTACCACGGTGGCGACCATTCGTTGTAGATCAGGCTGGTAATACTTGTATCCTATGTCTGCCTGACTTCCGTGATGGAGCGAATGAGTCGACCGTTGGAATGTGTGACCAACGTCGGTGTTGCATCGTCATGTTAGAACATGTCTGGCTGTGGTATCTGCGTAACGCCTCCCCCCTAAGATTCGTCATTCGTCCTCGATTGACCGATGTGCATTGCGAATCTCGGAAGTTGTACTGTCTTTTTCTTCGAGGTGATTTTGGCTGGAGTGTTGGATGTCATCTCGATTGGTCGTTCTTCAATTCTTATGATCTGCGGTAATACCCTTGTTGGATTTTTCCTTTTTAGTATGAAAATTTTGTATGCACAGCGTATTCCCAATAGAAGGATGATTGTGCCGATGATGATTGCGTATTCATCGTGATGTAGGTATTTGCTCATCTCTTGCAGTTTTGTTATCTTCCTCATGTTATCGATTTCGATACGATCGAACTCGTTGTTCGTTATGGGTTGCTTAATCGTGTGCATCGCTTTTCCATACATGGGTGCTAGGTATTCTCCGACATATGATCGTTGTGGCTTCTTCGTAAATGTGACGTTTTTCATCGTTATTGAACAGTCTTCTAACTCGATGATTGTTGGTTCGCTTACTGTTCGATTTTGTCTACAAGACAGTTATGAGAACGTTGTCGTTAGTGCCAACCAAGATTATACCCCTGATTACTTCTTTAAAACGGACAGTTTTCTCTCGTCGTGTAGTTCGACATTTGGGAGTACGGTGCGTCAGCATGTTGAAAATGCATTCATCTGTGATCGGTAGATTGTTGTCACAAATGTTTGTGCATAGATGTCATCGCCGAATTTCGTCACCAGGTTGAAAGGGATGTCCACTGTTGAGCCGTTCATGTTTACTGCTTCCAGGTTGATTAGGTCGTAGACATTTTCTGTTAATTTGGGAACTTTTATCAGGATGATGATATTGTTGCCGTCTAGTGAAATGCTGCTTTTTACGTATTGAAATATCTCATCTAAATAGCTGATTTCTACTTTTTGTTTCCTGAGTTGTTCAAAAATGAATATTTTCTCCTCGCTAGAGATAATGTTTTTGTTTAAAAGGTTGTTCTTGGCGAAAGCGATCTGTTCTTCTATATCTTCGATTATCTCGATTATTTGATCCGTTACAAATGTGAGGTTAATGATTTCAAGATCGTTCTTATTTTCCTGCATTGCTTCCTGTATCTCATTGCTTTGTTTTTTAATTTTGTTGATTGCGATAGATGCATTGTTTATCCCATCTTGTAGAATTGTATTAATTTTGATTTGTCTTTCTTGATTATCGATTATATTATTATTCGTGCTTTCTATTGCCTTTATGCTTTGTTCAATCATTGTAAGATCTTTGCTATCTGGATTTCCTGCAATGAATTTAGTTGCTGTTCCTAACATATTGATAAGCGCTCGCTTTTGTCTTTTGCTTGTTAGGGCATTCATCTTTTCTTTGGCCTTTCCTATTTTTGCCCTTAGAGTATCCATAATATGATCGGTAACCTCAAATGATTTAGAACACTTTTCTATGTTACCGATTTCTTTGTCAATTTGCTTCATGTTGATGTGGTGTATTATTCTGTTGTATCCTAGTTGAATCCTTGCCGTTCCAATTTTGAAAGCTATTATTCCATTATTGCCTGTTATTTCCTTATACGTGTTGGCTTTTACTTGGGTAATCACGTACAGTCTGTAATTGGAATTTAGAACGTTTTAGTGTTTAATTCGATCTTTGTGAATTTTAACATTATTTCTATCTTCAAAGGTCAATCTATTGTTTTTGTTGACGGTTATTGTTTTGAATGGATGCTGGTCCTTAGTTTGTCTTTGAGCTATTTTTACATATTTTGTTTCGCCAGGTATAAGAGTAAGAGGTGTTTCATTATTTCTGTTTCGTTCCTCATATTTATGTTTTCTCTTGTTTAGCTCCATTCGGACTGCTGATTGAAGTTGTTTGCTCTTTTCTAAGATTTCTTCTGTGTCAGTAGTGTTAGTGGTATTAAAGAATAAATCTCTAGGTTTCTTTTTAGAGGATTCATGAAATGTATTGCAATAGATATCAATTGCAATGTTAATATGATCGATTAGGGTTAAGTTACTGAATTTTGATTTGGTGGTTCGAAAGATTTCTATGAGTGTTGAGTGAAAGCGTTCGACAATGCCATTAGTGTTTGAGCTACTTGCGAAATGAATTTCAATCCCTAATTCATTNCTTTATTACGATTAATTAATGCGTCGACGTGCGACAGTAACACGCCGCGCTAGCGATGGATAATGTTCGTTTCCTACTGTCCCTAACAGATTACGCATCTTTCCCTACTGCGGTCCACTATAGGTTTCGTTACGCATTCGTCCTTTACTTTGCACGCTAGGCTAGAGGATTAACCATCCCGCTCATACTAGCAGTGATTGAGCGGGCAACCACCCACCCACACAGAAGCGAGCGTATCGGCCCACGCAGAAGGTGTTAAGGGGGTATTCTACCGCCAGTTCTAAATAAACATTTAATTAATTAAATGTTTAATGATTAATTAAATGTTTATTCATATTTTCTTCCTGCGCATTCTGTCAGCGACACTAACTTTTCACTCCAACTTTTATTCCGGACGACTGCGCCAGTTATGTAAATCGTGGTCGATTACTAACAAAAAAATATTTTTTTATTTTATTTTCCTTTTTAATTTATACGAGTGACACCTTTGCCTGCGACTGTAGCCTAAAGACTAAAGCTTGTTCCCTATCTGGCTCTTATTTATAATACCTTTTCTACACACTCAGCATTTTACCATTCAGCCAATCGCGGTCCCCCGATGTCGTCATCCGTAGATCGCGCCATCGACTTGCCGGTGTTTCCTTCGTTCGTTCCTGAGGGTTGTCTTCTGGTTGTGGGGTTGTGCTACCACTTGCTACGATGGCGACCGCACGCTGTACCGTCGATCGTTGCTACCTTGGTGGCGACCTCACAATCGTTGCTATCATGGTGGCGACCATTCGTTGTAGATCAGGCTGGTAACACGAGTATCCTCTGTCTGCCTGACTTCCGTGATGGAGCGAATGAGTCGACCGTTTGGAATGTGTGACCAACGTCGGTGTTGCATCGTCATGTTAGAACATGTTTGACTGTGGTATCCGCGTCACGTATATATAGCATTTACGACCTATGTGCTCTCGCAGTATGTCGAAAAATACTCTGTCATTAGTCATATGGCAACTAGCACCACTGTCTATCAACCATCCTTTTGTCTCATATGAATCGGTCAAAAAATACATACTGTCACTCTCTAGGCGGGAGCCATTTTGTTTTGTTTCCTTGGAACGACAGTTTCTCTTCAAATGACCTGGCTTACCGCATTATTAACAGACTAGTTTTTTGTTCTGTTTCACAATCTTTTAAAGCCTTTTGCTGATTGTTCTTGTTACCTGATCGATCCTTCCTTCGCTCGCTTTCGTCGAGCAACTTCGATTTAACTATTTCCACTGTTAAATCGTAATCCGGGCGACTCTCCAATGCAGTCACCAGCCCGCCATACGAATCCGGCAAGCTCCGATGAATCATTGCAACGCGTAGCGCTTCCTGAAGCTCCAAATCCGCTATTGTGAGTTTGTCGAACAAACTTTCGAGTTCCATCAGATTTTGCTCCATGTCACCGCCCTCGATCAGCTTTATATCACATATTTTCTTAAGAACCGACACTCGTGTCGTTGCTGTCGTCTTCTCGTGAAACGCTCTTAGCTTTTCCCAAAAATCCTTCGCAGAGTTCTCGCCTTTCACCAGATTTAGCTGATTATCCTCTATGCACAGGCCCATCGTAGCACGCGCTTTTCGATCATTCTTGATCCAATCATCCGATCGTTCCTCTGGTTTTGGATCAGCGATCACATGCCATATTTCCTCACGAATAAGCAACATTTCCATTCGAAACTCCCAGGTGGAGTAGTTCGAATTATTTAACTTTGCAAATGAGAGTTTTCCGGATTCTGCCATTTTGCTAAGCGCGCTATACCGTACAACACACAATACCACACGTTTCACGTTTCTTTAGCAAAACTAACCTTTCTGCAATATCCAATCGAATTTTTCTTTATGGAACTATCCTAACTGGGCACTGGGAGTACGCAGTTATATCGGACTACCTGTTTCGGATTGACGATATATGGAAAGACAGAAAAACACGTGTGCACTCTTGTACGTCTATTGGCAGATTTCGAACATGACATTTTATATACAAGATTGGGTAACCTTCCCAGGTAACATCTGTCAGGCCTCTTGTGATAATTGCATCTATGCCTGTCGCTGTTGTAAAATTTGTTGGTGCAGTACTAGAATTTGTTGTTGTAATTGCTCAACCAGCAGTTTTAGTGGTTGTATGAGCTGGTGGAACAATCGTTATTGTTGATCCATCAGTGACAGACAGTGCATCTGCAGCCATTATTGAGCTTGCGGCTGGTGTTGTACTACATGCGACATCGGTGGTGGCTGTACTGGAACTCACGAGTCCGTTGCTCATGCAGATTGAGGTGCAGTCCACGTCAGCTTTGTGTTCCACGCAGATGCAGTGGGTGTCAGTGCAGATTGACATTTTTTGCCATCGCGTTTGTCTATAAAATCACGTCTGGCTTTGCAGTTGTATGTCACATAACCGTCGCTTACCCAGTTCTTTAGAGCACTGACTTGCTATGTGCTCATCGCCACACTTTATGCATCGAGGTTTCATTGAACAATTATTTTTCGCTCGTCTAAACCGGAAGCACTTTTTGCATTGCGTAACATCGTAACACACCGGGAATTAGCGCTCCCATCTGATGTTGATTGCTTTGAGTCGCTTTACTTACAGTGTATCGTCCGTGTTTATCTGCCCTTTTGTAAAGAACACTACGAAGTTTTTGAAACTAGCCTTGGTAGCAATTGCGTTGGCCAGAATGCGAATCGAGACTGAACGGGGAAGGTTCGTGTCACCCAATCATTTATCAGCCAAGTCTGGGTTGCCAAAACGCATCCCCTTGATGATTTCCTGGAAGAGCTTGTCTATCGGAAAATCATGCGAGAAATATTCACGCTTTAGTTGATTTAGACGGCCCACCACCGCTTCATAATCATCGCGAGAGTTACATGAGATTTTTGTAAGATTTCCCTTCAGGAAACTAAATGTGGCATTTAGTTTGCCACAGCTTGCAAGCGACCTCGGCAAATTCTTCTTCTGTGAAATCCTTCATAATAACTGGAGGTATACATTACTTTTTNNGTTACATGAGATTTTTGTAAGATTTCCCTTCAGGAAACTAAATGTGGCATTTAGTTTGCCACAGCTTGCAAGCGACCTCGGCAAATTCTTCTTCTGTGAAATCCTTCATAATAACTGGAGGTATACATTACTTTTTGGTTGTATTGTGTGGTGCCGCTATAGATGTTCCGGCACCATCCATGACTCATACTAACACCCGCCTCACTCGGTGGAATCATCACTAGTTCTGCTGAGGCCTTCTTCTTTGTCTCATTCTTTTTAATGCTGTCTGCTCCAGCGGGGCGTTTACGATTACAGCAAGTGGCCGGATCCGCCGTCGACTTCATTGTTGTCGCACTGGCTCCGTGATTATCGCAATTCGGTATCGTTGGTAAGCGATTTACGGACACATACTAAGATTCGCCTTAACACGGAGCAAAAGACACTATACGTCCGTTCCCGTCGAAGGCACGAGAGCGACTTATTGTTAGCTCACCAGGAACATTGTCCAAAGCTGTTACTAAGCCGTCATATTGGATAGGCAAACTTCTCAAAAGCATACACACTTTTGTTTCCTCGTCTAGCTTTGTACCTGTAGCGTCGAGTTTTTCAAATAAATTTTGGAATACATCCAAATGCCCTTGAACTTTGCCAGGTTTATCGAACACTGTTTCTTAAGTAAAGAAACACGCACCGATCTTGTCGCCTGCTCGTGGTTAGTGATGGGCGGGTCCAGTAGCGGATCTAACGGTGGGCGGAGTAGGCGGCCGCCTAGGGCCCCGTCGTTTGGAGGGGCCCCGAAAGACGACAGAACATTTCATACGTAACGGAGCCCGAGCAGAAGCATCCCCCCCGCTCATCTACTACCTGTTCGAACTCGAACACTAGAGGCCCCTTTAAAACCATGAACGAACGTTTTCCAAGAAATGATATGAACAGCCGAGGCACCAGCACTATCAATGGGTTGTTCTTCCTTGAAAACCATATGCAGAGGTTTGCGAGTCTGTTTTCCCGGAGCACACCCCACCCCCGAACCACCCTGCACGAAAAAAAAGTCACTCAAATGAGTGCCCGTGAGGGGGGGGGGTCTTGTTTCAGACTTTAGCCAAGTTTTTTCCAAAATTCAGTTAATCGACAGTGCGACCATACTTTTTGGGCCCCAATTACCATTCCGCCTAGGGCCTCCACCAAGCTTGATCCGCCACTGGGCGGGTCGCTCCGAACCTACCGGGTCGGAGCCATCCATAAGTGACCCGAAACCCTTCGGGTCGACCCGTAGATACAAGTAGGTCCAGTAGGTGCGACGATTCCGGTAGGTGCTACCATAAGCGCCTCCGACCCGTGTGTGCAGCTAGTTCGGGTCGGAACTACTGAGCCTACCTATATTTACGGGTCGACCCGAACCCCGCTGCACCCACGGGTCAGAGTGGATTCCGATTTTGCTGCACCAGAATCCGGGTCAAGCCATGAAATGAATCACTACTTGTGTGTCTGGCCAAGGCTCGGAAAACATCATACGCATGCTCGCAACCCCCAATAATGTGCAGCTGATTATTTTCAGTAAGAATAATCATCGTTGCTCTGGCCTTGCCATCCGTCTTTTTCCAGTTGACCGTTCTTTTGTCTTTGTCAGGCAGTTCTTTGAAGACAACATCCCATAAGTCCTAACGGACGAGTAACGTTTCCATGCGCACATTCCACTGCGCCCAATTGCCGTTATTTAGTTTGGCGATGGAGAAGCTATGGTCAACCATTTTCGTTTTACCTATACACACGTTTGACGAATTACAGTTTTACACTTACACATCGCTTGAGCCGGGCCCATAACCTTTTGGAAGCCCCCGAAATATATGAAGAGAATATTACGAATTACAAACGAACTAAACGCGCCGAGGATACAGGGAGAACTAAACTTATTTCTTTATTAAATCTAACTCGTCGACGCGCTGTTTCGTCGATAGTGGCAGTGTTGCCAGGATCGTACTAATTTAAATATTTGACGTTATACTTGTTTTCATAACCAACACATACATCAGTTTAACTATCATGAATCGAGTCCGCCTACGTTCGTCTAAGTGAATCGTAGAGATAAAGATATTTTCACCAGCAACTCGTTTATACGTGTGAAATCTTTTTAACTCAACATGTTGAGTCGGTTTGTATTAATGGCCACATATAACAACTTCCCTATCAGCTTTTGATATTCCAATCAATTTAAGTTCTTTTTCCTTTTTTCCCTTTTGATATATCCTGGGTCAATTGGAATGTAAGATGACTTTGACTCGATTAATCCACTTTAAAAAAAACATGGTGTACCAAAATGATAGCCTCACTTAGAATTATAATGCATAACGAAATAAAAAAAAAATACGAAACAATAAAAACTAGATGATTTAGTAATCCGTGTGGCCTCCATTTCGATTTATTACTTGGAAAATACGTTTTGACATACTTTCCGTTAATTTTTTAAGGTCTGAACGGGCAGTGCTCGCCATGCATTTTTTTATCGCAACTTCGAGCTCCCTCGAACTGTTTTCCATTTTCATAGATCTTTCGAACTAGTATTCCCCAAACGTTTTCTATGGGATTTAGGTCTGGTGAAACCGCTGGCCAGGACATTGTGTCGATTCCTGTTGCTTTCAAGAAGGATCTTGTCATCTTAGTGGCATGAACGGAAGCGTTGTCCTGTTGGAAAATAAGTTTCTCATGCTTATGTCGGTCCATATATGGCTTTAAATGGTTTTCCAAGATTTCTATATACATATTTGCTGTTCATAGTGTTGGAACAATGGTCAGCTCAGCTTTACCATGACTGCTAAAAGCTCCCCATATCATTACAAAACCACCTCCAAAGTTGCGCTGTGAGAAATATCGTGGTTCTCGTCGCAAATTAAAATTATAAGGTTTATGGTGTTTTTGAAAATACTTCTTATTTGTTTGCTGAGATTAGATAATGTTGGTTGATGCTATTGCACGAATGTCTCATAGGTATTTACGCACAACTCCCCAACGATCGTCGAAAAATTCCGCGAATTCGTCAATAAGGTGACCTCTTTGTTCAACTCCGAACAAAAGAACAGAGGGAGGAAATTTTGTACTTGCTTGCACGGTGTTATTTATTGCATACTCAGCATCCAGTAAATGTAAATTCCAATCGTCATGGTCAGAAGAATTCGAAAGTTTACTGATAATGGGTCGAAGCACGCGGTTGACCCTTTCCACCTGCCTGTGCAACACTAACCGGTGACGCAGTTGCGTAAAGGACATGTTCTACTTCATGCAAGGGTCCAAGACGGTCTATGTGAATAGTTTCAAAAGGTAAGGGATTTTTCGGTATAGTGTGGAGGTTCAGATAATTAGTTTTTGCTGGGGTTCTGCCCCAGCAGTTAGCACATATAATGCACTCCAAACAATTCTTAATAAAAAAAATCAATCTTCTCATAGAGTCAAACCAATAATGATTTTCAATTTTTGAACATCTTTTATGGATGATATTGTCCACCATTTCTTGAGGGACATAAAATTGAAGCCCCTCGGAGGGTGACTGATGGTATAGAAAACCATCTTGTAAAACATATCCCGGTACATTTCCCAGCTTTAATTTGGATTTCATGTTTTTTATAGTAAGGTCCCGAGATTGAGCTACTTGTAATTGGAAGTCAATATCGAGTTCACTTATAGCTTCAATAGCTACGGTTCGACTCAGAGCGTCTACATGAGCCATAGAAGACCCTGAGTGTTGTTGGATACTGTAATCGTAATTATCAAGAGAGACCACCTTGCAATTTTGCGAGAAGCATTGGGATTTTTGAGCGTCTGAACAAGGGAATTGCTATCGGTGATTATTTTCAGAGGTAAGCCATGGACATATGTATGTATGGAAACGTTACAGCGCATAAATGACAGAAAACGTCTCCAGTTCATAAGTATGAAGTTTAGATTCTTCTTTTGATGTAGCCTTTGAAAAATACGCAATTGAGTGATGTGATGTTTTACGTCGATGTGTTTGCTTCGTTTATTCTCGGTGTTCTTAACCATGCAAACACATCTGTTGTTGTCTTCGTAGATTGTTACTGATGTGGCTGCTATTGATAAGTCGTCCAATATTCCAGTTATACATAGGCATTCCAAAACAGCAGCACTGAGAGCAACATAATCTGATTCACTTGACGAAAGAGACACAGTTATCTGCTTTTTGCTGCTCCAGGTTACAGTACATCCATACACTGGCATCATCATCTCGTTGGTATTCAAGGCTTAGCTCATTTCTACCTTTCAGGTATTTCACAACTCTTTTTAGTGTGCTCCAATGTTGTGTATATGGCTTTTGCTGATATTTTCAGAAATAACTAACCGCATAGCAAACATCAGGTCTAACTCCTAACATGGCATACATTAGACTTCCAAGTAACTCACGATATGGTTCCTTTCCTACGTCTCCTTCTACTTCAAACGTTAATCCCTTTTCTATTGGTGTATTCGTTGCATTATAATCACTCATCCGGAATCGATTCAATATTTTCGAAATATTATATTTCTGAAACAGTTTCTGTTGTATTTTAGTTCGTAATTCGTTTTATTAGTTACCCTTTTTACACACGTCTATCCGCTTTGCAATACACAGAAGAAGAGAAAGAAGAATATCGAGGCACGCCGTCAAAAACGCGCCCAAAGTAGACGTCAAAACATTATTGACGTCCTGGATCAAAAACCAGGGTGGCCACTCAACCGGGAAATCGGGAAAACCGGGAATTAGCCGGGATTTTTTTAAACCGGGAAAAACCGGGAAATAACTGGAAATTTCTCCAGAAAACCGGGAAAATTTTATTTTTTGCAATACCGTATTTATCATATACAATTTGAAGTGTTTTTTTTATTCAAACAGAACGGCCTGGGCGTTTTGCTGAAGAGTATGTTCAATCGCCATGAATTTTTGTGTATTATTCGAGTTTGGTGTGTCTACACGTTCTTCCTAGCACAAATCTTTTCTTTTTCTGGCTCCTTACGTTGGGAGCCACGAATGATGTGTACACGTCGAGCTGCCTGCGCTTCGTTAGATGAGTGCAATTTAGAATGGTTCATCAAAAGATACGAAGAGAAAACATTTCACGACGCTTGTGAAATAGCTGTAACCATTATGCAGGCGCTGTTGTTGTGACCCATAGCCATGCCCCAGTGCTCTGACATTTTATGTTTTGTTGATATTGTTTATTATTATCGTTATATCTTGTCCGCCACTTTGGGTTCACAATGGATATGACTTATGTACTAACTGATTTGAAAACGAANCTATAACAACACTAACACGATTATTAACACATGCATTACTCACCTCTGCGTTCAGGAATCGTAGGAGATTCAATAGATACCGATTTAATCAGGAATAACAATAGATTTTACAAATTAAAATACACTTTTCACAGAGCAAATATTGAACAACAGCATTGCACCGCATTGTTTACAATTCTGCCCCGTTCTTTCTTATTCTTCTTCTTTTGCTTCGTTCGATCTGTCACAACTGAAATGGCAGCAGATCTTTTCTTTCGAATCATCGATCCCGTTATTTGGACGAATTCACAGCACGGCTCAGAACCAATCGCGCTAGTTTAGCCAAGGCCCAGAACCAATCGTGCTAATTTAGCCGCGCACAGCACCTATCGAGCTCAAAAATCGACCAGCAGGCTCGGACAACGCTTAAATTTTCGTCAAATTGTTTCCTGGGTTATGTTCATGTTAAGCAAAGAATGTGGTCAAAAACTAATGACAATCTTCACACAATGAAACCATTCTTGTGTTATCTTTTGATGTACTATTTGATTTCCAAGCGTATATCGTCTTCTACTTTACCTCGGTAGCTCGGTATCCATTTTCACGTTCGTCATGTGTTTGAAGTGTGACGCCACTCCACTTTCAAACGCAGTGTGAAAACTTTTACTGCCTTGCAAACCCCCAATTCCGCGTACTGTTTAGCTTGTCGGAACTAGCATCGAAACATCCATTCTCCACCGTACCACAGTGGTAAAGTTCGTTGTTTAACTTGCTGAAAGTGGTTTTGGTGTCGAAAGAATCATATTTTTATTGTGCATTCTGTTTCTTAACAAAAAAGTAGTGTTGTATTTGTTTTGAGAAGAACTTTTGTTTCTGCGTTTCATCGGGGAATCAGGATCGGTTCGAATAATTCGAAATATTTGAATTATCCCGAACAGTAGACAAATATTCGCTCACTATACAGAAAAAAGATGGAACCACGAGTTCCCTTGGGCGATCCGTTTTCAATTTCATTTTCCCTTTTGTAGGTGGGCTGTGGGCATTATAAAGCGATATAAAGAGGTTTGATTTTACTTGCTCGTGTATCGTGCTTGTGCTTCTAGAGTGCGTTAGTACTAAGTAGCAACAATAAGATAACATCTTCAAATTAATCTCACCAGAGCACGGATGAAGATCGATACGGCAAAACCCGTTGGGAAATTTGACTGCTCTTTATTGTTTGCTCTTCAACCGAAGCGTTCCCTTTTTTTGTGCGCTGAACGATGGACGACATATTTTGCAATACTTTCGATTGACCTTTTTCCTATCGCTCGAGGACACGATCGGATACTACACTGTCGTATAGTGCTGGGTCCGTGTGCAAACACAAATCAATATCATCGGCTGACCGTTTGCTAGCCATCTCATCTCATCAACTCTCGAGAACATGACGTGAAGCTAATTAGTGGTGAAGTAAATAAAACCAATTTATGAGCTTCATCGCTTCATTGCAGCCGTGCGTACGATTGCCGGTGGGCAATCAAAATAGTTCGAGCCGACTGGTAAATGGATGAATTTGCAATCAACTTCACCATTTCAGTGCATTAACAATTTGAAGCAACGGACCGTAATCTCAATCAAAGCTCTATCTTCGAGGTTAAACTCATTGGAATGAATTTCGCATTAAGCCATTTTCGGCCCGAGTTTTGCCTGGCTAAACTGTGTACATTTCGATCAAATCGGTTCGAAGTTTAAACAATCTCCCAGAACAGCGGTTTGATTACAGCGATAAACGGTTAAGCCGGCGTAAAGGTGGGAAGGTTTTGCTAAATGTAACTATTTCACCTTTAGCACAATCATCATCGACGGCGGCTATGGCGTGCACAGTATGTGTTTGCATTCCCATGCACATTAAACTAGACGATCAGCTCTTCATTAGATGCGTGTATTTATTGAACAGTAACCATCTCGGGGTACGGTTTGATAGCCATTTCCTAACCCATTCTAATAGCAGCATCCTTTTGCAAGGTGATACCATGGACCGTACCGGTTTGCTGTCTGAAGGGTGTGGAGAAGAAGAAAAACAACATTGTGTAGAGGCTTTCTGATTGAAAGGAAATCGAAACCACACACCAACCAACTGCAGATCACTATCTTATCGTTCGGTGCTGCTGTGGTTCCGAAACCTCTCTGTCTGGGCACGTGCAAAACCCAGTACACCGTACACATTTAGCTCGTGATTCTATTTATAACAAACGGAAAGCACAAAACCATCGCATGCCACACATTTTGGCTCCCAGCTGGTGTATCTAGCTCTTTTTTTATGAGCCAAAAGAGGGTCCCGAAACGTACGGCCCCAGCAGTCGATAACAGTATGGCCCCACGAGGGACACGAGATTGGATAAGATATACATGAGTTTATAAAAAAGGAGCAAATAAATATCAGCTCGTTCTCGCTCAGGAACTCGGTTCAAGAGCATGCAAAGCACTGTGCGATCAAAGCTTTGGAGTTTCGCAAAATTCATGAGTCCGAACACGACCTCGAAATTTACCCAAAAGCAGCTTGCGTACGGGTTGCGGAGGTCTTAACATTGCCCGGTGAGTAATAACGTGCCCGCACCATCCAATGTTTGTGAGTGTGTATTTGTGAAGGCGTGTGCACCTGTCCATCGCCCACCCCTTTAGGCTGGCACAGGATAACATATTCTCACTAGCCGAAAATGAAAACAAATGGGGCAGGATTTCATCCTTTGATTCATGCGCAACGTTTGAGCAGGGCAAACGAACGGTACGCCAAAAATTCATCCAAACGGTGTCGCTTCGGGGGCAAATATAATATTTTGCTTTTTGCGAAGTAAAGCCACCAGTTTGCGGATCGGCTTTGAAGGTAAACGGTACGGCAAATGGACGGTTCCGGGAAAATTTATTTGAATTTTTCGTTCGACTGCAGGTGAAGTTCGGCTGCACGGGATGGTAAACTTTAATTCGATTTCACGAATAATGATGTTTACGAAACGCCTAAAAAGCTTCTAGCTTTGTTGCTATTAAGCGGAGCGATTGTGCGTGGCAAGCGTGCTTGGTATAGAAAATAATTTAAATAACAGCTTAGCTAAAGGCATTGTTTTGCTTAAGATTTCGTACCGAACACTAGAACAACCGGGTTAGTCTTTGAGGATGGTTTGGTTGCTTCCAATCACATTAATTTTTGGTGTTAAGCAGTGCTACCGCAATTAACGGAAGTCTTTTACAAAATTACTGTATAATACAATCTTCAAAAAAATATCTAAAGATAATACAACTCCAGCTTTTTAGCGCCCTAGTTGTTTCGTACTGAGGATACAGTCCTTAAGACATTTTGTGTTAAAAATACAAAAGAATATTACTGACTGTGTAGAAGTTTTAGCCAGAATAAATAGAATTTCGATTGTTGCCATTATATTTTAAATGAAATAAATATAAATGAATTTAAACACTTCAATCTAATTACTACATCACTTCGAACACTTGAACTTAAACTTGTTAGAACGATTTTTCGGGGGGAACAATAAACGGACGCGGACACACGTGCTGCTTCTCATGTAACAAGATAGAATGGAAGAAAGTTCTTTTATTCATATTAACATGACAGATGTGTCAACATGACGTTTCACGTCATTGGCTTCGTTGGTTGTGCAGGTTGCACCATATCCCAACACTCCTCCTCAACGAAGGCATGTTCTGTTCTTGACACCAATAGCCTCCCGGTGTCTCTCTAGCTTCACACGATCCAGCGGCTTCGTTAGTATATCTGCCTCCATTCGTTCCGTCGGCAGGTATCGCAGATCGATTACTCCCTTCTGGCGTAGATCTTTTGTAAAAGCGTGTTTTGTGTCGATGTGCTTTGATCGGTTATCTATGCGATCGGATTCCACCAGTTTTATGCAGGACTGATTATCCTCCCACACTGTGATCGGCTCCTCAAACTCTTCCTTCAGGTCGTTTAGCAGCTTCCGAGTCCACAGGAGCTCCTGGCAGCATACTGACAGTGCTACGAACTCCGCTTCTGTAGAAGATAACGAAACACAGGATTGCTTACGTGTTCCCCAACTAACCAAGCCGCCACCGTATTTGATCAGGAAACCCGAATTTGATTTACGATCACCCTCATTTCCGGCCCAATCTGCATCCGCGTAGCATTCCAGCGCACCTTTTCCGTCTCCCAGGTACAATCGGAGATCCTTTGTTCCCTTCAAATACCGTAAGACACGCTTCGCCTCCGTCCAGTCTCGGTTTGTCGGGTTTGACACCTTCCGACAAAGCAGTGACATACTGTGGCTGATATCCGGTCTAGTGTTTACTGCCACGTACAACAAACTGCCCACTAACGATCTATAAGAATCGTTAGAATCGAGGGTTTTCTCCTCCTTTTGTTTTACGTAGGCGACATCCATAGGGATCTTTGAAGGTTTGGCATCCTCATGTCCGAACCGCGAGACGACTTTTTCGATGTAAGAAGTCTGATCAAGCGTATAGCAGCCATCAATCTTCTCGACGTGGATTCCCAGGAACTGTTTGAGGTCTCCCAGGTTAGAAAGCTTGAAACGCTTTTCTAACGCTTTTCGAATGCTCTCGAATTCGTCCTCGGAATTGCAGCATATTACCATGTCATCCACGTAGATTAGGATGAATGAGCGCCTCCCTCCTTTGTTTCGAACATATAAGCAGCAATCTGCCTCGCCTGGGTGAAAGTCCATTTCTTTGAAGATTCCATCAATCGTTTTGTTCCAAACTCTGGCGGACTGCTTCAAGCCGTATATGCTTCGTTTCAACCTGCATACTAGGTTCTTATTTTGGTCCTCGAATCCCAGAGGCTGCTTCATATAGATGTTTTCTTCCAGCTCTCCATACAAATATGCGCACTTGATATCCAAGTGTTTCACCATCATGTTGCTACGTGTTGCTATAGACAACAGTGTCCGAAGTGTCGCTTGTTTTGCTACGGGCGCAAACACTTCATCGTAGTCGGTGCCGTATTGTTGGGAGAAACCTCGGGCTACGAGTCTGGCCTTATATCTCACGACTTCTCCTTTTTCATTTTCTTTGCGTTTGAATGTCCATTTACACCCAACGACTTTTCTTCCTGTTGGTGCTGGTACGAGCTCCCACGTGTCGTTTTCGTTCAAGGAAGCAATCTCCTCCTCCATGGCTGCCTGCCATGCGCTTTTCTCTGAGCTATTGATCGCTTCTGTGTAGCTTCTAGGCTCTTTGACGTCGTCTTTTATCGCGCCAGTAACTTCGAGATACCTCATCGGGGGAATTCCTTTTGTCGAACGTGTAGATCTTCTTGGCCCTTCTTCGCAGTTATCCGTCTCCTCCTCGCTATCTGCTGATTCGAAAACTTCATCATCACTTTCATATTCTACTGGCATGCGTGTCGCATCTTTCTTTAGAATTGAATGATATTCTATCTCTTCGACAGCTTTGTTCGAGGTCTCAGATTCTGTGTCTTCGGATGGCCCATTGTCTTCTACAAATCGTGCATCTCTACTAACAATTACTGAAAGCGTCTGTTTATCTATAAACCGATACGCCTTGTGCTCAGATGAATAGCCGATAAACGTGAGTTTCTTCGCGGTGGCATTTATCTTTTTCCGTTTTTCCTTGGGAACATGAACCCAAGCACTACAACCGAAAACTTTCAGGTGCTTTACGTTTGGTTTCGTTCCATGCCATTTTTCGTAAGGGGAAACTGTAGTAGATTTCGTCGGCAGGATATTTTGTAAGTACACTGCGGTGTTTAGTGCCTCTGCCCAATACTTCTGTTCCAGTTTGGCATCACTAAGCATGCATCTTATCATTTCGACCAAGTAGCGATTTTTGCGTTCCGCAACACCGTTTTGCTGCGGGCTATAACCGGCCGTATACTGTGGTTGAATGCCTTTCCTTCTATAGAAATCTCGAAGTTTCTTACTCGAATACTCTCCACCTTGATCTGAGCGTACGATCTTTGGGCGACGACCAAACATATTCTCCGTCAAAGCAACATACTCTTCTATTTTTGATTCAACTTCCGATTTGTGCTTCAATAAGTACACCACGCAATATCGAGAATTGTCATCGATCATTGTCATAAAGTATTTGTAACCTTTAAATGATGGTACTTCTACCGGTCCACAAACGTCTGAATGAACTAAATCCATAGGAAGTTTCGTCAAAGACAGCGATTCTTTTGGAAAAGGTAATCGCGTGCTCTTGCTTTTCATACATTCTTCGCATCGTTGCTTTACACCACACTTCTTGATTACTATCCCTGTGGCAAGACTCTCTTCTTCCAGCTGAGTGATAGCCCTAGTGTCCCGGTGCCCGAATCTC
Organism: Anopheles vaneedeni; assembly: GCA_016170025.1. Classification (NCBI taxonomy): domain Eukaryota; kingdom Metazoa; phylum Arthropoda; class Insecta; order Diptera; family Culicidae; genus Anopheles; species Anopheles vaneedeni. The sequence goes on along the minus strand of CM028118.1, from coordinate 17,521,673 downwards.
CGATGCCACGTGTGTTCACAGTTTATATTGTGGTTGCTTCCTACAGCTAAAATTACATCGTTGTGCTGTACCAACTGGTAAAGACCATCAATTAGTGAAGCCACCGCAACCGTCTCTTTACCGGATGAAATTCGACATCCGCTGTTATTAAATGTCACCACGGCGTTTCTTTTGCTCAGTTGAGGAACCGAAAGTAGATTCATAGTTAAACTCGGCGTGTAAAGTGCGGCGCTTAGCTTAACGTTCCTAGGCTGCCCATGTTCATCCCAGCATTTCAGTATTCCTGAGCCCTGGCCTTCAACCTGTGCACGTTTCCCGTCCGCGAGTTTCACCCATTCTACATTGCTGCTGTGGAGTTCGCTAAAAAAACTTTTATCCGCGATTGTGTGCCGTGACGCACCGGAATCAACTACCCATGTATGGCCACTATTAGGGGATTTGCTTACCGTTGCTCCGACGAATGCAAAAGATACACTCTCATCTTTCTTGCTATGCGGCCTTTCACGACGCTTGTTGTCCTCTGCTTTTCGTTCCGGCTGTGGACAATCCCGTTTCTTGTGACCCCCCGCGTTACATCTGTAGCACACGAGAGGTTTCTTCTTTCCTTGCCGTTGTCCGACGCCAACCTTCAGCACAGAATCCCGACCTGATTCCTGTTGCTTATCCGCCTCGTCCAGCAGTGTCCTTTTGACCATTTCGATCGTAAGTTCATCTTCCGGACGGGTTTCTAAAGCAGTACTCAGCGTGTCGAATGAGCCTGGAAGACTTCTTAGAATCATCGCGACTCTAAGATTTTCTTCCAACTCTTGTCCGGCGTTTGCCAGCTGCTCGAACAGCTCCTCCATGGCGAAAACGTGTTCGGCCATATCGTCTCCTTCAGTGCAACGCTTGTCGCATATCCTCTTTAGCAGCGATACCTTTGAGGTTAGAGTTGTCTTCCGGTGGTGATTTTGGAGCGCTAACCAAGCTTCGCGTGCCGTCTTTGAAGTGCGGATCAGTCCGTGTTGGTTGTCTTCAATCAATAATCCGATTGTCGTTCTAGTTTTCGCAACGCCAGCATCCCAAACTGCTTGCTTATCACCTTCCGGCTTAACACCAGGCTCTACAAAGCGCCAAAGCTCCTCCCGAACGCGCAGAAGCTCCAACTTGAATCGCCAACTATTATAGTTACTGTTATTCAGCTTCGCGATACTGAACCGATTTCCTTCCATTTTCACAATAGAAATAACTAATTCCAAAGGATTTTACGACTTTAATCAAGCGTTGCGCGCAGGCCCATAACCTATTAGAACGATTTTTCGGGGGGAAGAATAAACGGACGCGGACACACGTGCTGCTTCTCATGTAACAAGATAGAAAAAAAGGAAGAAAGTTCTTTTATTCATATTAACATGACAGATGTGTCAACATGACGTTTCACGTCATTGGCTTCGTTGGTTGTGCAGGTTGCACCATATCCCAACAACTTTATCACTGTACAGCCTTTTGCTTCAACCTCCAGGAAAAATGAAGTCATTTTGTTTGTATTAGATTTTTCAGCACTAAATTTAGCTGAACCTTACGACGCTATTGGTCTGCAATCGAGTGACCAGAACAAGGCTATTGTTCCTTCATGTAGGAGAAGATATATTAGATTTCAACTGCTACGTGGTATCGATCGTCCAGATGATCGTGAGAAACCTTTAAAAGGTTTCTGTTGATAGAAGTGTTGAAGCGTTGGGTAGGAGGACATTCAATACGTTTGAAATGAGAAGATGATTTGGATTGAAATATATCTAACCTTGAAGATTCAGTCCATGGTGTCAACCAATCCATTCTGTATCGTTCGCGGTTCGTCCATTGGTATAAA
>CM028118.1:17471033-17519683 GCA_016170025.1 Anopheles vaneedeni | reverse complement strand
CACAGCTTGCAAGCGACCTCGGCAAATTCTTCTTCTGTGAAATCCTTCATAATAACTGGAGGTATACATTACTTTTTGGTTGTATTGTGTGGTGCCGCTATAGATGTTCCGGCACCATCCATGACTCATACTAACACCCGCCTCACTCGGTGGAATCATCACTAGTTCTGTTGAGGCCTTCTTCTTTGTCTCATTCTTTTTAATGCTGTCTGCTCCAGCGGGGCGTTTACGATTACAGCAAGTGGCCGGATCCGCCGTCGACTGGCTCCGTGATTATCGCAATCCGGTATCGTTGGTAAGCGATTTACGGACACATACTAAGATTCGCCTTAACACGGAGCAAAATACACTATACGTCCGTTCCCGTCGAAGGCACAAGAGCGACTTATTGTTAGCTCACCAGGAACATTGTCCAAAGCTGTTACTAAGCCGTCATATTGGATAGGCAAACTTCTCAAAAGCATACACACTTTTGTTTCCTCGTCTAGCTTTGTACCTGTAGCGTCGAGTTTTTCAAATAAATTTTGGAATACATCCAAATGGCCTTAAACTTTGCCAGGTTTGTCGAACACAGTTTCTTAAGTAAAGAAACACGCACCGATCTTGTCGCTTGCTCGTGGTTAGTGATGGGCGGGTCGACCCGAACCTACCAGGTCAGAGCCATCCATAAGCGACACCAAAACCGTTCGTGTCGACCCGTAGATACAAGTAGGTCCAGTAGGTGCGACGATTCCGGTAGGTGCTACCATAAGCGCCTCCGACCAGTGTGTGCAGCTAGTTCGGGTCGGAACTACTGAGCCTACCTATATTTACGGGTCGACCCGAACCCTGCTGCACCCACGGGTCGGAGTGGATTCCGATTTTGCTGCACCAGAATCCGGGTCAAGCCATGAAATGAATCACTACTTGTGTGTCTGGCCAAGGCTCGGAAAACATCATACGCATGCTCGCACCCCCCAATAATGTGCAGCTGATTATTTTCAGTAAGAATAATCATCGTTGCTCTGGCCTTGTGGCAGTGTTGCCAGGAACGTACTAATTTAAATATTTGACGTTATAATTGTTTTCATAACCAACACATACATCAGTTTAACTATCATGATTCGAGTCCGCCTACGTTCGTCTAAGTGAATCGTAGAGATAAAGATATTTTCACCAGCAACTCGTTTATACGTATGAAATCTTTTTAACTCAACATGTTGAGTCGGTTTGTATTAATGGCCATATATAACAACTTCCCCATCAGCTTTTGATATTCCTTCAATTTAAGTTTTTTTTCCTTTTTTTCTCTTTTGATATATCCTGGGTCAATTGGAATGTAAGATGACTTTGACTCGATTAATCCACTTTAAAAAAAAACATGGTGTACCAAAATGATAGCCTCACTTAGAATTATAATGCATAACGAAATAAAAAAAAACGAAACAATAAAAACTAGATGATTTAGTAATCCGTGTGGCCTCCATTTCGATTTATTACTTGGAAAATACGTTTTGACATACTTTCCGTTAATTTTTTAAGGTCTGAACGGGCAGTGCTCGCCATGCATTTTTTTATCGCAACTTCGAGCTCCCTCGAACTGTTTTCCATTTTCATAGATCTTTCGAACTAGTATTCCCCAAACGTTTTCTATGGGATTTAGGTCTGGTGAAACCGCTGGCCAGGACATTGTGTCGATTCCTGTTGCTTTCAAGAAGGATCTTGTCATCTTAGTGGCATGAACGGAAGCGTTGTCCTGTTGGAAAATAAGTTTCTCATGCTTATGTCGGTCCATATACATATGGCTTTAAATGGTTTTCCAAGATTTCTATATACATATTGCTGTTCATACGTGTTGGAACAATGGTCAGCTCAGCTTTACCATGACTGCTAAAAGCTCCCCATATCATTACAAAACCACCTCCAAAGTTGCGCTGTGAGAAATATCGTGGTTCTCGTCGCAAATTAAAGTTATAAGGTTTATGGTGTTTTTGAAAATACTTCTTATTTGTTTGCTGAGATTTGATAATGTTGGTTGATGCTACTGCACGAATGTCTCATAGGTATTTACGCACAACTCCCCGACGATCGTCCAAAAATTCCGCGAATTCGTCAATAAGGTGACCTCTTTGTTCAACTCCGAACAAAAGAACAGAGGGAGGAAATTTTGTACTTGCTTGCACGGTGTTATTTATTGCATACTCAGCATCCAGTAAATGTAAATTCCAATCGTCATGGTCAGAAGAATTCGAAAGTTTACTGATAATGGGTCGAAGCACGCGGTTGACCCTTTCCACCTGCCTGTGCACCACTAACCGGTGACGCAGTTGCGTAAAGGACATGTTCTACTTCATATGATTCTACAAAATTCTTAAATTGATTTGAAGTGAGTTTTAGTGCGTTACAAGTTTCTAGCGTTCCTGTGGAACGGGTTGCGTAAAGTTTTGTAAATTTAAGAATCTATTACATGGAATGGCATCTATTACAACTTGAATCTATTTCTTCTTAGATTTGGTAAGTGGCAAGGGTCCAAGACGGTCTATGTGAATAGTTTCAAAAGGTAAGGGATTTCTAGGTTTAGTGTGGAGGTTCAGATAATTAGTTTTTGCTGGGGTTCCGCCCCAGCAGTTAGCACATATAATGCACTTCAAACAATTCTTAATAAAAAAAAATTAATCTTCTCATAGAGTTAAACCAATAATGATTTTCAATTTTTGAACATGTTTTATCGATGATATTGTCCACCATTTCTTGAGGGATATAAAATTGAAGCCCCTCGGAGGGTGACTGATGGTATAGAAAACCATCTTGTAAAACATATCCTGGTACATTTCCCAGCTTTAATTTGGATTTCATGTTTTTTATAGTAAGGTCCCGAGATTGAGCTACTTGTAATTGGAAGTCAATATCGAGTTCACTTATAGCTTCAATAGCTACGACTCAGAGCGTCTACATGAGCCATAGAAGACCCTGAGTGATGTTGGATACTGTAATCGTAATTATCAAGAGAGACCACCTTGCAATTTTGCGAGAAGCATTGGGATTTTTGAGCGTCTGAACAAGGGAATTGCTATCGGTGATTATTTTCAGAAGTAAGCCATGGACATATGTATGTATGGAAACGTTACAGCGCATAAATGACAGAAAACGTCTCCAGTTCATAAGTATGAAGTTTAGATTCTTCTTTTGATGTAGCCTTTGAAAAATACGCAATTGAGTGATGTGATGTTTTACGTCGATGTGTTTGCTTCGTTTATTCTCGGTGTTCTTAACCATGCAAACACATCTGTTGTTGTCTTCGTAGATTGTTACTGATGTGGCTGCTATTGATAAGTCGTCCAATATTCCAGTTATACATAGGCATTCCAAAACAGCAGCACTGAGAGCAACATAATCTGATTCACTTGACGAAAGAGACACAGTTATCTGCTTTTTGCTGCTCCAGGTTACACTACATCCATACACTGGCATCATCATCTCGTTGGTATTCAAGGCTTAGCTCATTTCTACCTTTCAGGTATTTCACAACTCTTTTTAGTGTGCTCCAATGTTGTGTATATGGCTTTTGCTGATATTTTCAGAAATAACTAACCGCATAGCAAACATCAGGTCTAACTCCTAACATGGCATACATTAGACTTCCAAGTAACTCACGATATGGTTCCTTTCCTACGTCTCCTTCTACTTCAAACGTTAATCCCTTTTCTATTGGTGTATTCGTTGCATTATAATCACTCATCCGGAATCGATTCAATATTTTCGAAATATTATATTTCTGAAACAGTTTCTGTTGTATTTTAGTTCGTAATTCGTTTTATTAGTTACCCTTTTTACACACGTCTATCCGCTTTGCAATACACAGAAGAAGAGAAAGAAGAATATCGAGGCACGCCGTCAAAAACGCGCCCAAAGTAGACGTCAAAACATTATTGACATCCTGGATCAAAAACCAGGGTGGCCACTCAACCGGGAAATCGGGAAAACCGGGAATTAGCCGGGATTTTTTTTAAACCGGGAAAAACCGGGAAATAACTGGAAATTTCTCCCGAAAACCGGGAAAATTTTATTTTTTGCAATACCATATTTATCATCACAGTGTACAATTTGAAGTGTTTTTTTATTCAAACAGAACGGCCTGGGCGTTTTGCTGAAGAGTATGTTCAATCGCCATGAATTTTTGTGTATTATTCGAGTTTGGTTCTTCCTAGCACAAATCTTTTCTTTTTCTGGCTCCTTACGTTGGGAGCCACGAATGATGTGTATACGTCGAGCTGCCTGCCTTTCCTCAGATGAGTGCAATTTAGAATAATTCATCAAAAGATAGGAAAAGAAACCATTTCACGACGCTTGTGAAAAAGCTGTGACCATTACGTAGGTGCTGTTGTTGTGACCCATGCCCCAGTGTTCTGATAATTAATGTTTTGTTGATACTGTTTATTATTATCGTTATACCTTGTCCGCAACTTTGGGTTCACAAAATGGAAGCACGTTACAATGGATATGACTTACGCACTAACTGATTTGAAAACGAAGAATCTCACTCATCCCGGATAAGCATTGGTTAAAGTTAAACTATGCATATTTTTGATTAAAACTGCGTATTATCGTCGGTCGCAATCATTTTATCACCTGGTAGCAGAACAAAATCATTCGTTTTCATAAGTCAATAGTTTATGTAATAATTAAGTCACATCCGCAATAGTTTTTTTTAGTACATGGATTATTATTTTTTAAGGCACGTCTATTTTTCCTTTTAATAATTTTGCAATAAATATGATTTTGGCGTTTTCACGGTGATTTTCTAATGTTTCCAATCCTAATCCATGTCAGCAACTTTATGGCATACCTAGACATGTATCTTTGGATGTTTTCGATTCTTTTGATGAATCGTTCGGGTGCTCCGGTGTCAAGCTCCATTTGGGTACGCTTGCCGTCTATGTTAACATCGATCATACATTTGGTGGCGAGAGCTGTGTTTCGAACTGAATCGACGTGGTAAGTAGGGTCGTTCCTAGAACGTTCGCGTGGTGAACTACCTGAGCGGCAGACCTTCGAAATGTGGCCCTTCTTGTTGCACGTGTTGCACAAAGAGTTGCGGAAACGACAAACCTTTCTAGGATGAGATCCACCACAACCATTGCAGGGCGTAGCTGCAGCATTGTTGCTCTGTTCTGTTTTAAAGCCGGATTGTCGGTGTTCGTGTGAAAGAGTGGAATGTGTAGAGGGTGGCTGATGCTTAGGAGGGATTGAGTTGCTCGATAGAACGGTTTTTGCATTTTCGAAAAACGCGCTCAAAGGAGACGTCAAAACACTATTGACGTCCTGGATCAAAAACACAGGGTGGTTAATGGTTACACGCAATGTGTCTCATATATAACAGTTTCATTAGACCTTTTGATTGATCATATTCGATTTCAAGTCCCAAGAAATTCCTCAACAAACCGCAATCTGTCATGTCGAAGACAGTTCTCAATTCCGCTCTTAGTTTCTTTATAGTGTGATGGTTTCTGCCTGCTATCAAGAGGTCATCTGCGTACAAGATTATGTATAGCTCATCCGCTTCGGTGTTTTTCACATACAGGCAGTAATCTGTTTTTGATCTGGTAATCCCATTTTCATTATCGCATTGTTAAACTTTTCATTCCAACACCTCGGAGATTGTTTTAAACGGTAGATTGATTTTTGTAACTTATATAGTGTTTTCTCTTCAGCCTCTATACCTTCAGGTGTTGTAATGTATGTAAATATTTTCGTTTAAATCTCCTTGAAGGAACGCTGTTTTTACATCCATATGATGGAAACAAAAACTGCACGATGGAAATCTGCCGGGATGAAATTTAAAAAAAAAAACAACTTTCAACTAGTGGCAAACGAAATATGGTTTTCCAATCTACAGGATTAAACTAAGAAAAATCCAAAAAACCAAGCCTTTAACTAATCTGGTTTCTGAGAACGAGGCTGTCAAATTCAAGATTTGTGAAAAAATGTTGAAAAAAATCATGTTTTTTTGGCAAATTTTAAACCAATGCAATTCATTAAATGCATTCTTTGTGATTTAGAAAGGAAATTTAATATTGTTTATGTATATTGTATGTTCATGTTTCTGATTTGTGTAGAATTAAAGCTTAAATTTTGAAAATGTTTGCAAAAAGTCCGTGAAAAATATCATGTTTTTAAACTTTGACTTGAAACTATTCTGGGAGTTTTGTCGAGTTGCGTCCTCTCATTAGTACCACATAATAGTGTAACATGTGTACTTTGATGTGGTGAGAGATATTGTGCGAAAGTTTGCGAACGCGATTTTTATGACAGTTTATTTAAACTAACTTTTTTTGAGATCGGGTACATAAAATACTGCCAGTATTATTGTAATAGTGGTAAGTTTGGCTACCGGAGCATAAGTTTCTTCATAATCTAAACCTTCTTTTTGCATGAATCATCTTGCAACGAGTCTAGCTTTGTACTTAACAGTATCATTTCCATTGTCTTTTACTCGAAATACTCATTTCGTAGGTTTGCGTAGGTTTGGTAAATGATTCGCTAATATTGTATTTTTTTAATCGTGTTTCGATAGCTAAACGAATAAATTATGGATTAATTGCATTTTGACAACAATTTTCATCAAACGGCTAAAAAATAGAAGAATTGTCAACAAACAACAAACATGCATCCAAGCAGCTGTCAAATTCGAACGTAGTGGAACACGATTCAACCGTAGTGGCACGCTTTCGAAGATGATGGCACGATATTCGAACGTAGCTGGAAACAGATGTATTTGGTTACATTCTTTTCTATCTTCTCGTTCCTGTCGTGTCAATGTAGACTCTTGGTTGTCTGATAGTCTTTTATGCCCTTCTGGGGTATCACAAGGTAGTGTACTTAGCCCTTTCTTTTTTCTTTTTTTTGTCTATGATGTCTGTGATATTCTCCCTAGCAATGGGCACCTTCTATATGCTGACGACATTAAAATTTTCCTTCCTATTTCTGTTGTAACTGATTGTCTTTCCTTACAGTTATTTCTTGACTCCTTTTGTTCTTGGTGTTTATCTAATCAATTAAGCCTCTGTCCAAATAAATGTTCTATTATATCTTTTACTCGCTCAAGTGCACCTGTTATATATGTTTATATTATCATTAATGTGCAGCTTGAACGGGTTGATTCTGTGAGGGACCTTGGGATCCTACTTGACCAAAACCTTTCCTTTGCCTTTCACATTGACCACCTCATTAATCGTGCTAGCCGAGCGCTTGGATTGTTGATTCGCACTTCTTGTGAATCTAACGACCGACGCTGCCTAAGGGTTTGTTACTTTTCTTTCGTTCGTTCCATAATCCCAAGAGTTGCAATTCGCCGCATTTTCGGGCGGTCCTTCTTTCCCATCCCTTCTTACTCCACTCGCTGCCAACTTTTGGGCTTGGCTCAATGGCTTCGCGCCGATCCAGGTTTCAAGCCTGTTTTGTGGTTAGCTTTCTACTGGGTGTGATCGATTCGCCCCTTGATGGTGTTTATGTCCCTTCCCGCCCTCTTTGTTCTCGTCCTCCTCTCGCCATCCCCGCTCGTCGTACTCTACATAGTCAGAACGAGCCTTCGTCACAACTACGATGGGTGCGGTCCATTCTGAGGAATGATTAGGTGTTATAATACCATGACGATCCAATCTCGTTAATTCATCATCAACCATACTACCGTTTATTTCGGGTGGAATACGGGATTCACAATATCCTTAAGCTGCACCTTTGTCGCAACGCCCAAGATTACTTGAAAACAAAGCTGGAAATTGATCAACCACGGCTGTTTAGGCATCTTTAGTGCATGCTATCATGTTGCAAAAGGCATCGAGTGGCTGTTTCCACAGTCCATAAATATTTATCCTGTGTGCTCCAAACAATAGAAGTTCCTCTTCTTCAACACGTACTAAGATCTTTTCACGCCGTCCGTTGACTTTGATTTCACATAAGCTCTTACCTTGCAGCTTGAGTGGTGTTCCATTAGCTGTCTACGCTGATACAGTTGCTTTAAGCAGTTTGGGACTACCAATCGGACACAACGTGTTCCTCGATGTTATAGTGATATCGGTACCGGTATCCAACTGCAGTTTCAAGTTGTGTCCGTTCAACACGGCATTAAAGTACTTCCGGCCAGCCTGGATTTTGTTTACTGTAACCACCTTCACAATCGCTTTTCGATTACAATAGCGGAAACGGTAACGGTTCGCCATCTTACAAAATCCCTCCTTATGGCCCATATTGTTGCAGTCTTTACATTTATGCGTCATAAAAGAACATTCCCGAGCATAATGCGATCCACCACATAACCAACAACTTACTTTGCCACTGGGTTCCTTACCGACTTTAGGGATGCTGCGATTTTCCTCATCGCCTTTTATCACAGCCTTCACCTCTTGTCCAGCGTCTGAAATCAGCTTGCTGTCTTGGCGCAGGTTTAGCAGCCGTTGAGATTCACCACATAGTTCATCCAGCGTTATGTCACCTTTGTATTCTATCTTTGAGAGTAGCCGAACTCGAACATCGGCATCTGCATTCTCCTTAAGACGGCATACGAACAATATACGCGGGCGCTAAAATACTTCTTCAACTCTGCACGGTGGTGGCAAAATCGAAGTCTTTCGGTTGTTTCGGCATGATGGAACTCATGTAGCGTTCGTACGCCGTTCGAAGTTTGTCTCTTCTGAGTGGTGGAATTCCTTGATCTGTCCGGCGATGGCATCAATCGCTTTTTTAGGGCACTCTACATTTTTTTGTCTTCATGACCGACAAGACATTATTCAACCGCTGCTGTTGTTGCGTTAGCATATGCTGTTGCTGCCTGAACATTTCGACGATCCATTGCGAATTCTGATCTACCTGTGAATTCGACATTTTATATCGTTCGTCGCCTCTTTTGTATCTTCGAATGCTATAATGTGCATTTATTAAACCATTCAAGAGCGCGCGTTCTTTTTGGCGTCGCCGGAAGCTGTTCTCGGTTACGTCACATTTATGACGTCTCGTTCATCTCTCCAACACTTATGAAGTCCTTCTTCATGTCCTTTTCGTTGGCCGCATGCCATCTGCTTCGCATCGAGTGCCATCACCTTCGAAAGCTTGTCATAACGGTTGAATCGTGTGTCACTACGTTAAACCTACACTTTTTCTACGGGTTTTAAATGTTTAACTTAATGGCATTTTGAACAATTAAGTTAAGTAAATGAACAAAACATGGGATGTGTTTAATGTGTACTTTGGAAACTGTCAATTTTATGTTAGCAGCACTATCCCTTACTATGGCGATAGCGTTTTCAGGTAAGTGGATCGGTCGATTTCCAATTATTCCACTGACAACACAAGTGTACTCAAGTGTACACAAGTGTAAGAAAGTTTAAGTTTATTTAATGCACACTCAACCATTTCAATGGTAATGTAGCAATAATAGCTGAATCTAAAAGATTCGGATCACAAACAGAATCAGGAAACATACCAGAAAAGTAATCAGGAAACAATTCACAAACATCATTGATAGTAGTAGTTGAGTGTGAGTTGAAAGACATTTCGTTGGGCTGTATATTAGATGTTCTACGACATTTAACGAGTCGGAATGAAAACGCGATTGTAGCCTTAAAATATTTGAATTATAACGAGCCCGATTACACCATCGGTAGGAGGAAGCGGGATATTTACATAAATGCAATGTGTAATAGGATGGACAGCGGCATTACGCATGTCTCCTAACACGTTTCAAGCGATGAAGCTGAAGATCATACCAAACGGGTTTAGGAGGAGGGCAGAATACAGGCTTACACGAATGGAGTGCAGAGGTAACCAGGGTTTTGAATGTTCACATATAGCGCTCTGCTGTAAGGCGGATTGCTTATCTCATAGGTGTGTTGCATATCGAACATTCTGCCACCATAAAATCGCTAAGTTTTAAACTATCTTGGGTAGGATGTAAAGTTTCATTATGGGCCTAGTAACGTTTACTCCTTTACTGGTAGAACTGTTACAACTCTTGTTATTCCATCTTTTCCGGCATGCAATTTCACTACGCGTGCTAAAGGCTTGTTGACGGCGTATTTTCGTCTCGTATGAGTACAAGCGATCCTACTTTGTGTTTGCAGCTGCTGCAGGTATTGTCGATGCCAACGATCCCAAAATCGCCTTGTTAGCTGCAGCATATATTAGCAGTGATTAAGAATGTTTTCTGGAAGATGTGATGAATCAGCATCTGGTACATCTATCAGATGAGTCCTGATTGACAAATGGCCAGATGTCAACGCGTTTACATTCAATGGGTCATGAATTAGAGGCGTGATCGAACGGGAATTGAACATTCAATTTCTGCCAAAAGTGTAGCCATATCTTGGAATGATGCTGCGATTTAGAAGGTTGGCAAACCATCTAAATGGCTTTCCCCCAAAAGCGCTTGTCAATTCCTGAATCCTGCAGCGTCGACAGCGCCTTATCATTCAAAGTGCGATTCAATCTCTAATTAACTTTGTTCAGCAGAGGTGTACTATATGTGGAATCGTCCATTCCTCCATAATGCCTTTCTGCTTCAGAAAATGCTCAAACTGGTTACTGCGGTATTAACCATCATTGTCACATTGCAAACGGCTGATCATTTTACTAAATTTTGCAATGACTGCAGCCTCCTAATCACGAAAACAGTGATATGCTTCATCCTTGCTGTTGATCTAAAACACCGTACAAAAATGGCTCCAAACGTCCATGAAGGCTACGAAGTATCGATCACCATCCTCATGTTAGTGTGCGCACACTAACAGGAGTAACCGGACCACGAACATCTGAATGAATCAGTTCTAACACTCAAGACGATCTTCCCTCAGTACGCGACATTGAATTTGCATGACACGCTGGAAAATAAAAATCCAACACGTGTACCATACGCAACAATTTCAGCACCACGACGTATTTGAACTGTCCCGTTTTTATACACCACTCTTATTCCGGTAGCCTCTACACGCATTACCGAAAACAAGTTGCATCTCAAATTCGGCTCATACAAAACAGTATTCAATGTAATCGAATTTCATCCCATATACATTGCTAACCACGTGGACTGTTCCCGAAAATTCAGCACCAATCGTAACATCACCTTTCGCGATCGCTATGTCAATTGGTTGCTATAATCGTATCAATTCTGTGAAATATGCTTTGTAAACGACATAATGTCATAATGTTCTGGGCAACCAGAGTCAATGAACAACTCCATTTTGTTTAACTGTCCCGTTCACACACCGTCAAAGCTAACAGCATTTGGTTTGCTCATATGAGCCTTCGATATTCTTGTTATTCGGGCACTCAGACAACTTATGTCCCACCATTTTGCGGCCGAAACAACTAACCTTACTTTTGGACTTGTTTGGTTGCTTCGCACTAGAAAACGCTGCTTCACTCTTCGACACGCTCATATCTAGACACATTACTTTCGTCTCCTTGTCCAGCAATCTGCATTTAACAAATTCCAAGTTCAGAATTTCTGCCGGCTGTTGAGAATAAACTAGAAGCACCACTTCCGCACGTGTTCACTCTAGAGCAGACATGTCAAACATACGGGCCGCGGGCCGGATCCGGATCGGATTTTCGTTTGCAAACCGGCCCGCAAGCCAAAATGAGTTTGACATCACTGCTCTAGAGCGTTCCGTTTATTTCTGTAATGCATAACACAACGCAAAACTTTTGCGATGAAGATGATTATTAAATCAGAAAATAAAGTGGTTGCTTGGGCAACCAGTGTTCGCAAGACGGAAGAACGCAAGAATAGAAGAATCGAAGTCAGAAGGTGTTGTCAGTGCAACAATACAGAAGAGACTGATCTTTATTGTTCAGTGCTGTCATGACATTTCTTGCGCATACTATTACCATTTCTGGACAATTATATAAAATGATACTGGTACGACCTGTGGTCAAATATCGGGTTATTACAGTTCAACTGTCCCGACTCAGAATTGACCTGAATTCTACATAATTCCTGCAACCTATTCTACTCTTCTATTTTCATGTCATTTAACCATTGTTGCAAACGCAACAGGGCAACAAATAATCCGACTAGGAGTTCGTGCTTTTTAATACGATTCACTTTATTACAATTTTTTTAAACCGAGAAGTTGTCTTCACTTGAACTGAGAACATTAAACAATTCAACGTCTTCTTGCGTCGGATGATTCTTAGCTACAAACACTCCTTGTCGTTCGCGCGCCGCTCATCGCCTCGGTCATCGCCTTCGCCTGTTGGTCATCGTCATATCCAAAGTGGGTAAAGAGACTAGGTGGGCTCATAGGTTTGACGCGGTAGACATGCTGAAAACCAATTAGAAGTTTGTGGGTTCGATTGTGATACGTATATTTTCACTCACACACATAGCACGTTCCAAAGGATTCACACACATACATTGACAAAAAATCGAACCCATAAACGTCAAATTTTAAATCATTTTTCTACTGCGCAGCTGTCAAATCGTTAGGGATAAGCCCACCTGGTATCTATACCCACTTTGGTCATATCACTCATCTTCCTGAGTGCATACCGACAGGCGCGTTCGAGTTTGGTTCGTTTCACGCGCACGGCTGTCACCCTCCTGTCAAATCGTCATCGACGATGATTTTGTCAACAACCATCTTCTTAACTTATTAGCTTGTAAGAATTCCATCGTAAGTCATCTGTGTGATCCGGCATCCCACAATATCTTGGACTACATAACGGTCTTGGGGAAGTACTTTGTGGATTACATATAGGCCGCAGAACCCACTATGGAGTTTCTTATTGATGGTGGTATTGCGCTTTTTTTTATTGGCTAAATACTGTTCGTTTCTACTGTGCGATGATTGAATATTCTCGAGAGCTTTAGCGCGGAAAGAATCAAGGTCACGCTCCGTATCTCCCTTCTTTGTGTCAAGGAATGCCTTTAGTTCATCCAAAACATGACCCCGTTGCTCAATACCGAAGAGAAGGACAGAAGGAGAGAAGCCGGTGGAACTGTTAGATAATTTGCTTAAGATCGGGCGAAGTACACGATTGATATGTTCGACTTGGCTATTAGCTTGGGGAGAACCGGTAGCGTTAAGGATGTGAATAACATCATGCGTTTCAAGAAACTCTTAAAAGGTATTTGAAGTAAAACAAGTCGCTCTATCGCTGATAATTCGCTACGGTCGATTTATAATAAGACATATACTGAGTAAGGACTATGATACAGCGTTTCTCGGACCAATTAGCCTGTGCGGCGAAGAAAATAAACTTTAGTGCAATGATATTAAACTCTATGGAACGTCAATGTGAACACTGGTTCCTTAATTAGCCACCTCGGCAATGATATTAAAATGGCGCGCAGATCAATTGGAACACTCGTTGCGAGGCGCTGTACAATTGACATATCTTTTTCACCGGTCCATTGAACTGGCGCCGTTTGAAATTACCAGTAGCAAACAATTATGAGAATTATTGAATTAATGAGCAAATATTACAATTATAAACAATTATGAATACTAGCAAATTGAAAAAAATGCCGAGTATATTTGCGTGTTTGATAAAACAAGTGTTTGTTGTATAGTTCATTATAATTCCATGTATATTTCTCATTAACAACAATAACAAAACTTAAACATCTTACATAACATCTATGTAACGTAAATAAACGAAATGTGGTAGGAACAAAGTGTAATATGTTCATGAAAGATATTCATGAAACTATGAGATCGATGCATAATAATAAAAAAAATCTTACAGTTTGATCTAATCAGTTATTTCCTCCTCTCGGATGCAGCGTGGAATATAATTCCACATATTACTGCAGTATCCTTCACAATCTTCGGACGTAATTAATGATGCACCTGTGTCTATCGATGCCATTAATTGCTCCTCATTTTGCGGATTCACTCGTTTAGTGAAATTTTTCCACTTAGAAAATAAATTTTCAATTGGATTCAAGAATGGGGAGTATGGAGGCAAGTACAATACTTCGTATCCATCTCCCCCTAAGGCCTCCTTCACTTCCCCACACTTGTGAAATGCTACGTTGTCCATTATGAAGGCAACTCGTTCGACGTTTTTGTCCCGTAGCTTTTCTTTTAGCTCAATAACGAACTGCAAAAAAGTTTCTCGATTTATGGCCCGTGTTTTGGCAGAATAGTGTACGATTTCTTTCCTGTTCATGGCGCACATAATCGAGATGTTCCGAGATCGAATGTTCGGAACAACTTTTACGGCTGGTGTTCCAACCTTTGATCTCCCCATCATGGTGCGCATGCTAACGTTGAAACCTACTTCATCAACGTATACAATGCCCTGCTCGGAGTATCGCTGAGGTAGGCTAGAGTACAAGATTGCGNACTAACTGATTTGAAAACGAAGAATCTCACTCATCTTGGATAAGCATAGGTTAAAGTTAAACTCTGCATATTTTTGATTAAAACTGCGTATTATTGTCGGTCGCAATCATTTTATCACCTGGTAGCAGAACAAAATCATCCGTTTTCATAAGTCAATAGTTTATGTAAATGGATTATTATTTTTTGAGGCGCGTCTATTTTTCCTTTTAATAATTTTGCAATAAATATAATTTTGGCGTTTTCACGGTGATTTTCTAAAGTTTCCAATCCTAATCCATGTCACCAACTTTATGGCATACCTAGACATGTATCTTTGGTTTTTTTACATTCTTTTGATGCATCGTTCGGTACATGGGCACCCCACAATAGATCCAAACTGAAGGATAGGACGAACTAGACTGACAAAGAGAGTTTTTATACAAACACGATCATTTAATTAGCTAGTCATTTTACGAACTAAATGAAAAGTCCTATCGGTCTTACTTATTATGTTTTCATAGTGATTTCGAAAAGTAAGCTTGTCATCTAATAGGACGCCAAGATCACAGATCCTATCAGCACCTTGTGTCGCTGGTCCACTTATGTTGTATGAATACTAATGGCCATTTTGTTTCATAGCTCGGTTAATTTAGCCCATAGCTCTGTCCATTTAGCTCAACTTGACAAATAAGCATCACGTGAAACATTGACTTTTAATTAACAGTTTATGGATGTTAATACGGTGTTTAGGAGCATCATATTATATTAAATTCATAGATAACCAGCACAATCAAAGGATATTGTTATACCTATTATATTATATTGATATATTATGTTATTAAGGATATTGTTGTGTTTAATTGTGAATTAAAAAAGTTTTCACTAATCTTCTTAAAATGTCCGTTGTTGCTACATTCCCATTTATTTTTTCAAAAAAAAAATGGTGTCATCTTTGAAACACCAAAACAGGACGGCGACGGCTTGTACTAACTTGAAAATAGAACAGTTTATTTAAATTTTATTAGAATAATGCATCGAAATTAAATCACGTAGTAACAAGTTACAGGCCTCTAAAGTTGCAGATAAATCCGATTGTGGTTTACACACATGAACCTAATTTCTGGAGACCTAAGGAGAATTGAGTAATCGAAATCGGTTTGTCTACCCAAGTAGCCATTTGCATGGAATTGGGTTATGTTTTATATGATAAAAAACTTCGGCATTAATGTACCGCGCAATGTTTATTTACAACCGAGAAAATAAGTGTAGTGAACCGCCAAAAACCGGGAAAAACTTGGAAAAAACCGGGAGAAAACCGGGAAAAAACCGGGAATCCAAAATCCTGATTTGAGTGGCCACCCTGCAATCGTAACATCACCTTTCGCGATCGCTATGTCAATTGGTTGCTATAATCGTGTCAATTCTGTGAAATATGCTTTGTAAACGACATAATGTCATAATGTCATAATGTTCTGGGCAACCAGAGTCAATGAACCACTCCATTTTGTTTAACTGTCCCGTTCACACACCGTCAAAGCTAACAGCATTTGGTTTGCTCATATGAGCCTTTGATATTCTTCTTCTTCGGGCACTCAAACAACTTATGTCCCACCATTTTGCGGCCGAAACAACAAACCTTACTTTTGGGCTTGTTTGGTTGCTTCGCACTAGAAAACGCTGCTTCACTCTTCGACACGCTCATATCTAGACACATTACTTTCGTCTCCTTGTCCAGCAATCTGCATTTAACAAATTCCAAGTTCAGAATTTCTGCCGGCTGTTGAGAATAAACTAGAAGCACCACTTGCGCACGTGTTCACTCTAGAGCAGACATGTCAAACATACGGGCCGCGGGCCGGATCCGGATCGGATTTTTATTTGCAAACCGGCCCGCAAGCCAAAATGAGTTTGACATCACTGCTCTAGAGCGTTTAGTTTATTTCTGTAATGCATAACACAACGCAAAACTTTCGCGATGAAGATGATTTTTAAATCAGAAAATAAAGTGGTTGCTTGGGCAACCAGTGTTCACAAGACGGAAGAACAGAAGAATCGAAGTCAGAAGGTGTTGTTATTCTATTCTACTCTTCTATTTTCATGTCATTTAAAAATTGAATTTTCAAATGACCATACCATTTTCCAATTTTCCATTGTTGCAAACGCAACAGTTCAACAAATAATCCGACTAGGAGTTCGTGCTTTTTAATACGACTCACTTTATTACAACTTTTTTAAACCGAGAAGTTGTCTTAACTTGAACCGAGAACATTAAACAATTCAACAGGCGCGTCTACACGATACGATTCCTGCTCGATTTTTCACATTCGGCGAATCTTTTTTGTATGTATTGGTGCGTTCGAGCAGAGTTGGGCAATCTTTTTCGCCTGAAAAGATTAACCAACTTTGGTGGATGCATCGAATCTTTCGCTTGTAATCTTTTCTGTAAAACGGTTACTTTGATGAAAGAACATATCTTTTCTAAAATTTTTTATTTGTGCTGTAAGCACGAATAAGTAAGCAGGCCTGGTAAAGATTGGTTTCGTGAAAACACGAAAACACCTACCAATCTTTTTGTTACAGGCTCCTGTGACTGTATGTGTAAGATTGGCGAGCAAAGATTGGCATCGTGTAGACGCGCCTAACGTCTTCTTGTGTTGGATGATTCTTCGCTACAAACACTCCTTGTCGTTCGTGCGCCGCTCATCGCCTCGGTCATCGCCTTCGCCTGTCTGTCATCGTCATATCACTTCCTGAGTGCATACCGACAGGCGCGTTCGAGTTTGGTCCATCGGGCTCGTTTCACGCGCACGGCTGTCACCTCCTGTCAAATCGTCATCGACGATGATTTTGTCAACAAGCATCTTCTTAACTTATTAGCTTGTAAGAATTCCATCGTAAGTCATCTGTGTGATCCGGTATCCCACAATATCTTGGACTACATAACGGTCTTGGGGAAGTACTTTGTGGATTACATAAAGGCCGCAGAACCCACTATGGAGTTTCTTATTGATGGTGGTATCGCGCTTTTTTTTTATTGACTAAATACTTTTCGTTTCTACTGTGCGATGATTGAATATTCTCGAGAGCTTTAGCGCGGAAAGAATCAAGGTCACGCTCCGTATCTCCCTTCTTTGTGTCAAGGAATGCCTTTAGTTCATCCAAAACATGACCCCGTTGCTCAATACCGAAGAGAAGGACAGAAGGAGAGAAGCCGGTGGAACTGTTAGATAATTTGCTTAAGATCGGGCGAAGTACACGATTGATTTGTTCGACTTGGCTATTAGCTTGGGGAGAACCGGTACCGTTAAGGATGTGAATAACATCATGCGTTTCAAGAAACTCTTCAAAGGTATTTGAAGTAAAACAAGTCGCTCTATCGCTGATAATTCGCTACGGTCGACTTATAATAAGACATATACTGAGTAAGGACTATGATAATTTCGTCATTGTTTCTCGTAGCGGTGGCATAGAGATTGGTAAGTGAGTGAGAGAGATAGATATATTGTAACTATGGTTGTTTTTATAGGGGAAGCTATTTGCACTGCTACTGATATGATATGATTAAGTACGCCTAAACATACAGTTTGTTGTGAAATGGATGGGTGGATGTTAAAAATCAGTTATTTCTATCGAATGGAGTGTAAGATAAAGCTGGAATGGTTTGGGTTTCTTGTAGTGTAATTATGCATGGGTTATGAGGAGTTTAAGTTCGTCAATGTTAGATTTAATGCTTCTAATGTTCCAGGATAATGGGGAAGAGATTTAAACGTGGGAGAAGCGGTGAAAATGAAATTAACTAGGTTTCTTTTTCTTTTTGGTACTACGGGAAGGAGGGGTGAGTTGAACGGGCCAGTGGTGGGAGTAGGAAGATGAGGAGTAGGAGGGGAAAGGTTGGTGGAAGAAATGGGAGTTTCCTCTTCCGAGGAAGGAGTGCCATCGTGATAGACGATTTTCCTTCATTATAGAGTAGTCGAGTTTGGGAATAGCTTGATTTTCCCTCCCTATCAGGAAAGGTGCTGGGGTGATTGGGGTGATCGTTGGGGTGATCTTTGCGCACAAAGTTGTCGGAGCTTCAGCAGGCACGTGAGGGTTTTCAGCTAACGTTGGCACTACACTAGCGGGAACACGGCTAGGGTTGTCTTCTTGTCTAGGGATGTTTCTTGCCACATCGACGGCAAGAACCAGACTGACATGCTCGGATGCGGTGACCATTCGATAAAAAGTTGAAACGAGCGCCGCACCGTTTTACTATTTCGTGCCTTTCACTGACTCTCTTCTGCTTGAAAAGCTCACAGTTTCTTAGTTCATGCATGGTGCTGCACATTGGACACTTTGCCTGTTGATGCGATTCACTGACAACTAGAGTTTTTGCCACTGCCCTTGGCATCGCAGCTTCCGTCGAAGCTTTCACACCGGTGTCAAGCTTATCGGAAATTCTACACTGCTCTTTCAAAAACTCGATCAATGCAGCGTCCGATGAAAACATGTTTTTCTTTTGCTTTGTTTCCCATGCCACCCTTAGTTTTTTATCCAATTTGTTAGCTATGAGGTTGACCATCATTTGCTCGCCAAGGCCATCTATCGGGAAATTATGATTTTTTAACGCTTCAACGTTTTTAGTGCTGGTGTCGATCACTTCACGCAGGTTTGCAGCATTGTCGCGACTAACCTTGGTTCTCTATATGTTTGTCTACGACACTAGACACTGAATCACTAGATCCACGTTCGGCTTCATTGCCAAGCTTCGATGTTGGAAGTCCCCTAGTGTCGACGATACAGTCGTTAAACTTACTTGGCAACTTATGCACTCGTATACTACGAACAGGTGCTTGGTTGCTTTGATCAGACTGTTTGAAACTACGTTCCATTACATTCGATTCACTTGCCACCGGTACTGATTCCACTGTTTCGTTGGAGATATTGGTACTCATCGCGAAGCAATCTTTCCACCAGTGGAATAACATATCTACCAATAACTTGACTGTCATGGCGGATTGCTATCGCAACGCATCACATTTTTCAACCCGTAAAACGGTAGGAACAATAGTCATGGCAACCGTACAAATCGTAAGGAAAACCTCGAGCAGTAGATAAAAAAATGGCGAATTTGTATCGGGAAAGAAATATTTTTTCCACTGCGATCGAAATAATTATCTACTGCTTCGACCCAGTAGATACACAGTGGAAAGCTCATTTCACGTGGAGATTCGAGAGCTGAATTTGTTTTAAGAGAATTATTTATGTCCCATGCTATTGGAAGCATGGAAATTTCAACNCTTTTACGGCTGGTGTTCCAACCTTTGATCTCCCCATCATGGTGCGCATGCTAACGTTGAAACCTACTTCATCAACGTATACAATGCCCTGCTCGGAGTATCGCTGAGGTAGGCTAGAGTACAAGATTGCGTACTCCTTCCGCTGTACGATCGTACTAGCATTATTCCGCCGCTCAGGAATCAGGTGGGTTCGTTTGTACGAATAATGAAACCCTCGAATCTCTCGGGCTATCGTGGATGTGCTCACGCGCAAATTATGTGCAGTCCACACTTTGTCGGCCAATTTTTTTAATGAAATCGAACAATCTTCGTCGATCCACGATTTGATATCCGCTACAGTCGCTTCCGAGAGAATTTTCGGTTTGATTCCTCCTCGCTTACCGGCTTCAGTCACGCCTGTGTTTTGGTATTTTCGCAACACATTATAAACAGTAGATTTTTTTACGCACAAAGTTTGTGCAATGTTCCCCGCTGAGCTACCGTTTTCGTAAGCCGCAACAATTCGTTCTCTATCAATGTTGGAGGTAGTCTGGTATTTTCCGCGCTTTGCTGCCGACGTTCCGATTTGTTCTACATCCGTCTCTGAAGAACTACTCATGTTGCTTTGCTGATGTTGATTGTTTTATCGTCTTTGTCTAGATAGGATGACTATGATTAGGTTGATACGTTGGTATTTCTATGATATGTACTTTATAAATCGATTACCTTTGTTAATCGTTGTAAGGTATATAACCGTTTTCCTAGCATGTATTGTTACTCCGGTATTGTCAATATCACATTGACAGATGTCAAATCCCGGGCAAACCCCGATGAAAAATATTTGCACCATCAAACGGCCCCTCAACGCCTCGGTGCAAAAAGATATGTCAATTTTACAGCGCCTCGCAACGAGTGTTCCAATTGATCTGCGCGCCATTTTAATATCATTGCCGAGGTGGCTAATTAAGCAACCAGTGTTCACATTGACGTGCCATAGAGTTTAATATCATTGCACTAAAGTTTATTTTCTTCGCCGCACAGGCTAATTGGTCCGAGAAACGCTGTAATTTCGTCATTGTTTCTCGTAGCGGTGGCATAGAGATTGGTAAGTGAGTGAGAGAGATAGATATATTGTAACTATGGTTGTTTTTATAGGGGAAGCTATTTGCACTGCTACTGATATGATATGATTAAGTACGCCTAAACATACAGTTTGTTGTGAAATGGATGGGTGGATGTTAAAAATCAGTTATTTCTATCGAATGGAGTGTAAGATAAAGCTGGAATGGTTTGGGTTTCTTGTAGTGTAATTATGCATGGGTTATGAGGAGTTTAAGTTCGTCAATGTTAGATTTAATGCTTCTAATGTTCCAGGATAATGGGGAAGAGATTTAAACGTGGGAGAAGCGGTGAAAAGGAAACGGAAATTAACTAGGTTTCTTTTTCTTTTTGGTACTACGGGAAGGAGAGGGTGAGTTGAACGGGCCAGTGGTGGGAGTAGGAAGATGAGGAGTAGCAGGGGAAAGGTTGGTGGAAGAAATGGGAGTTTCCTCTTCCGAGGAAGGAGTGCCATCGTGATAGACGATTTTCCTTCAGGATAGAGTAGTCGAGTTTGGGAATAGCTTGATTTTCCCTCCCTATCAGGAAAGGTGCTGGGGTGATTGGGGTGATCGTTGGGGTGATCTTTGCGCACAAAGTTGTCGGAGCTTCAGCAGGCACGTGAGGGTTTTCAGCTAACGTTGGCACTACACGTTAGCGGGAACACGGCTAGGGTTGTCTTCTTGTCTAGGGATGTTTCTTGCCACATCGACGGCAAGAACCAGGCTGACATGCTCGGATGCGGTGACCATTCGATAAAAAGTTGAAACAAGCGCCACACCGTTTTACTATTTCGTGCCTTTCACTGACTCTCTTCTGCTTGAAAAGCTCACAGTTTCTTAGTTCATGCATGGTGCTGCACATTGGACACTTTGCCTGTTGATGCGATTCACTGACAACTAGAGTTTTTGCCACTGCCCTTGGCTTCGCAGCTTCCGTCGAAGCTTTCACACCGGTGTCAAGCTTATCGGAAATTCTACACTGCTCTTCCAAAAACTCGATCAATGCAGCGTCCGATGAAAACATGTTTTTCTTTTGCTTTGTTTCCCATACCACCCTTAGTTTTTTATCCAATTTGTTAGCTATGAGGTTGACCATCATTTGCTCGCCAAGGCCATCTACCGGGAAATTATGATTTTTTAACGCTTCAACGTTTTTAGTGCTGGTGTCGATCACTTTACGCAGGTTTGCAACATTGTCGCGACTAACCTTGGTTCTCTATATGTTTGTCTACAACACTAGACACTGAATCACTAGATCCACGTTCGGCTTCATTGCCAAGCTTCGATGTTGGAAGTCCCCTAGTGTCGTTAAACTTACTTGGCAAGTTATGCACTCGTATACTACGAACAGGTGCTTGGTTGCTTTGATCAGACTGTTTGAAACTACGTTCCATTACATTCGATTCACTTGCCACCGGTACTGATTCCACTGTTTCGTTGGAGATGTTATTTGTCGATTCATTTGCAAAAGTTATCACCAAAAACTTCACTGGTGTCTCTTGTACTCTTCCAAACCCTTCGCACAGACCTTCATTAACGACAATGATATCACAATTAATAATCACTTCGTTCATCGCTGGGTTGAAAACTCTAAAGGCTTTTGTATTATGTGCAAGTGATCGTGGTCAATTTATAACAAAAAGATAATTTTTATTTTTCCTTTTAATTTATACGAGTGACACCTTTGCCTACGACTCTAGCCTTAAGACTGAAGCTAGTTCCCTATCTAGCCCTTTTTATAATGCCTGTTCTACACACTCAGCGTTTTCCCATACAGCCAATCGCGGTCTCTCGATTTCATCATCCGTTGATCGCGCTATCGACATTCCCGTGGTTCCTGTCGAGCCAAAAATGTCCCAAATAGGATTTCTTGCCGTGTCAGGCTTCTTCAGGGGTAATATCATGTAACCCATCGGCATAACGTACGTTTTGCTCATGGCGTCGATCCCTGTAATACTGATCGCAACTGACTGCGACTGATGCTCATCCCTCTTCTGATCACCGGTCCAGCTAAGGCAAATTGGTTCAGGCGTTCCTTTCAGCTGCAACTCTTTCAAGAGGGCGTAATCCATTAAGGCTACAGACGAACCTTCATCCAGAAGCGCGAAGGTTCGTATTACTTTGTCTTTTCCGTGAAGCAAGGTTCCCTGGAATTTAGAGGAGTGAGAGCGAACAGTAGCCAAATTCGGATTGCTCGGACGTTCACTATGGATAGCACTATGATGATATGCGGAACACCCGTTTACACCACACGGCGATGAGACATTACGGCGGCCGGAGTGTATCAGCACGCATGTTCTGCACAAGCGATGCTTACGTACGTAACCCCAACGTTCGTTGACGGTGGAAGAAAGACATTTTTTGCAGTCCGCTCCGGTAGAACAATCGGTTTTCTGGCATATGACACATGACGATTCCTTCTTCTTAGTCTCCGTGTGCGTGTACACTCTGGCGTTAGTTTTCGTTATTTCCTGTGACGGTGGCGGTGTTGCTGATATGACGGCGTTCGTAATGGTTTGCATCCAAGCGCCGAAATTTTCTAGGGTTACCTTTTGCAGGGATGTTACTCGATGTTTTCTTCTTTAATCTCACGTAGGGTGGAAGTCGTTCAACGAGCTCTGCTAGATGCAATGTATTATAATTCTGCTCGTGCATTCCCTGCGATCATATGGTGGCACAAAGTTTCTCGACGGCGACTCCAAAGTCTATCATCGACTGCATTTTTTCTATTTTCGGCAGAGCGGCTTAACGAATCTGTTGTAGGATGCCTTTGACTAGTATTTCTGGACGTCCGTACATTTTTTCGAGGTCGGCCATCATTTGCTGCACGTTGTCTGCTTGATTCAAACGACGCTGAACAATTTTCAGCACGCCCAAGCACGCCCTGACTTACTCATGTCGTACCGCTACATCTACTCCCACATTAAGTTGCTGCACTACCTAACCGTTTATGATACCAACATTTGAAGCTAGGAGGCTTTGATCGATAACGACCACCTGTAACATTACGATCACAAAAATCCGACCGACCACGAGAACGTTCGCTATCACGCGACAAGACTAATTTTTGAATCTGATTTTTGAGCTCCATTACTTCACCACGGAGAGATGCTATTTCTTGGCTCGAAGAGTTACCCGAAATACCAGCACACTCACTCACCGTTACTCCTTTCTTTAAACGATCATCTCCCTCTTCGGAATCAAAACTATATCTATAAAATTGAGGAAATAGATTAAGACTAATCATTCGTACTTCACGACAGTGGCGGATCAAGCTTGTCGGAGGCCCTAAGCGGAATGGTAATTGGGGCACCAAAAGTATGGTCGTACGGATATCGACAGCTGAATTTTGAAAAAAGTGACCGGGGAGTTAAGTGTTTACAAAAGTGCTGACCGGGAGGGACTCATTTTTGGAGGCCCCTACCGTACTTGCTCGAGGCCCCTACAACTACGCAGCCGAATTGTGTGTGTGGGGGGGGGGGGGGGGGGGGGGGGGGGGGGGGGGGGGGGGGGGTGTTGCTCAGGTTAGCCAAAACGCACTCGCGTATGGTTTTGAAGGAAAAACAACCCATTGATATTTCTGGGGCCTTGATTCTTCATATCATCATTGGAAAACGGACTTCTGTTCGGGGTCCGTTACGTGTGTTCTGTCGTCTTTCGGGGCCTCTCCAAGAAAATATTAGGTACAATCGCTGCTTCGAGGCCCCCCGCGGCCGCTTAATTTGCGTAACGCTTGATCCGCCACTGCTTCGAGAAATCGATGTTCAAACTACTCTTTTCAATTGATGTGCTAGAATTTACGACATTGCTTGTTTGCGATTCTTCAGGAGGCTTATTAGTTGTAGGAGCGTTCATGGCACTAAACTTGGTAGGTTAATGGAACATCATAAAGTTCATCTTTTTCTTCATCATATCCATTAACTTTTCCATATTGGTGTCCAGCGATTCCTTGTGAGCAAGTTTGGTTACAATTTGATCTATAATTTGACTACCCGTCAAGTCTCGTCTGCCCAGGGTATGAACAGAGTCATAGTTGCCTGATGTTTGGCAGATATGAAGGCGTGATTTACAGCCTTTTAAATCACTACAGGATCGTAAGGAGAAATATCTGAAGAGACAAGATACAGAGCCAGTCTATAAGGGTTTAAGAGATCCTGATACTGACCCATGCTTCAGAAGAGCAATCTGCATATCTAAAATTGCTGGGTCCATCTTACAGGGGAATTTCTCTATCTAAATACTTCTCCCCATTATTTCTCAGTGCCGGGCTAGATATTCCAATCTCTGTAGCTCCCACAATTGACAATAAACACAGTAGCCGGGATCGCGAAAGAAAGTCGTTAAAATGTAACAGTCGTTAGAATTTAACAAAAGTCGTTAAAAACTGCATGCCATTTGTATCGCGAACAGATGAACTGATAGTCGTTAACTGTGAAGCGATCGTTTACGTCGAGTAGATTTGGAACTGTCAAATATCAATATAGTGGAAATGGGGCAAGTGTGCCACCTTAAGCGTGTCCTAACTTTTAACTGCAAAAATGCTTTGTGGATCACTTACCTATGTGGCACACTTGCCCCAACTTCCACTATGTGTTATTTTATTTGTCAACAAAGTGAGTGCGCCTGTTACAAGCTGCGTACAACAAAGTGAATATGAATATTTTACCACTCTTCATGGCAGCCGAGACTGCTAATGCGCATGAAGGATCCGCATGGATCGTACAAGCATGAAATATGGGTGCGAAAAATAATAAAAATTATTTCAATCTTACGCTCTCTTGTTATATCGTATTTTTCGGAAATAGTCGCTCCTAATCATTTGTCTGAAAAGACAACGATATAGAGGTGCAGAAGGGGACATATTCCATGCTGCAGAAAGGCTATGAAATTCACCTCTTTCGACACCATGGTTCACTGGTTTGCATATGACTGCAGCCAGCCCGGTGCATGGGGCAGCCCGNTTAACTGTTCTAACAGTCGTTAATTCTAACAGAAATTTTTAACAAATGAATTCGGTTCATCCAAAATGAATTTTTAACGACTGTTAAAATCTGTTAACTGCTTGGCGATTCCGGCTAGTATTTCACAGTGTTTCTTCTTGTCCTTTTCATTTTTGAAGAAATTTTTGTCAATCGGAAATGCAGACAAGTCATCCGACTTAACACATATTTGCTGAGTAGTATCCATCATTGAAAATTGTCATTTACTTTAAGTTGACAGATGGCCCTTTAGAAGCTTCCCAATTCTTATCGGCTGTTTTTACTGTTTCAGGCGTTGGATCCTCACCTACAGATATTAGCGCAATCTCGTTTGGCTTCGGCAATCGTCTTAACCATACACACTCGTCGAAAAAGCGGTCGAAAAACGGATTCACATTCTCGTAGACGTTCAAACGTATTGATGATCCTGAATAAATGAATCTAAACTTGATGCGTGATGTATTGCCTCTTACTGATGCAAATTCCTTAGGCTTAGCTTTCAACAAAATGGCGGATCCACAAAATGGCGATGTGTGTGAATAGAAGACGCCGATGGTTTCGGAATGGGTCCGAAAATGCAGGAAACTTTTATTGCAGCGGCAGACGATCACGTCGGGGTCACCCCCGACCCCCGATTTAGTATCCTTCAGCATGACGGGTTGTCCCACTTGATACACGTTGGGTTTCGCAGCACTTCTGTCGGCATACTGTTTTTGCTGCTGCCTTTTCTGTTTCAAGCTTTCTGTGCAAAGTCTGTAGAGTAATGAGGTCTCGTAATAGAGGGGTTTTGGCAGCTCTTGGAATAACAATGAAAAATAAAATGACAAATAGGTCTCCGAAGCCCATACACGATTTTGCGTAGTTGTATGTGTATGATTGTTTTGGAGGCTGCTTCAACTGTTTGTGTAAACACGATTTCGTTTCAAGCCATCCTACCTAATTACTCTACAGACTTTGTTTCTGTTACTTTGTTGACAATTCTGGGTTTGAGCACTTGGGCATTTCTTGGGTTTGATGTCGGAAGCTGGAATGGTACAGCGAAGTGTACTATTCATTTGTCTTCGACTTGGCGATTGTAATTCGTTATCTCTTGGCGTATTTCTTGACAACAGTAACGCCAACTGTACGTCGGAACCGTCCTCCGCGCATCTCTTGAGTATCTCTTGGCAGTTTGCACAAAACAAA
This sequence comes from Anopheles vaneedeni, assembly GCA_016170025.1. Lineage (NCBI taxonomy): Eukaryota > Metazoa > Arthropoda > Insecta > Diptera > Culicidae > Anopheles > Anopheles vaneedeni. Next base: position 17,492,861 of record CM028118.1, on the reverse strand, counting down.
GATTGGTTTGCTCTTCGTATACATCCTTGTACTGCTGTATGACCCTTATGAACTTCTTTTAGCATCTTCTTTCTTAGACTGTCCCTCGTCCACTGCCATTTCATCTCTAAAGTACCAATACTTTTTAATAATTTCGAGCATCATTCTTCTCTCGCCCGGTCAGCCTTCCATTATTACTTGTACCAGTTTGACAATCTCTACATCATTGAGACTTTCTGAAATTATCTCTTCTCGTGCTGATTTTGACATTTGCAGAACGATATGAACTTCCAGTTTATCAGAGGGTTCCTTTGGTGTTTCTGTGTTGTTTACTGAGGATGTCTGCTATGGGGATGTCGGTACCTTTTTATATACTATTTCGGGCGCATACTGGACTACGTCAAGAATAATCCGTTTAAGTCGGGGTGGAGCTGTATCTATTGATTTTTTGAATATAGTTTCCAATGGCTTGTGGTCAGTTTCTATCAATATTTTTCCCCGTAAATATAGTCGAGGAATCTATTGCAAGCAAATTTAATAGCTGCTGCTTCTTTTTCTATCTGTGGGTATTTTTTTTTGCGCCTTTGTCAAGGATTTCGACGCGTATGCGAGTGGCTTGTTATTTTGCAGAAGTACTGCACCGAAGGCCTTAGAGCTTGCGTCAACAGACAGAGTGATCCCTGCGTTGACGTCATAGAACGCTAGTACTGGTGGAATTGTTAAGGCTTGTTTGATTTTCAAGAACGCTACGTCTTGGTCGAGGTCCCATAATCACTCTGTATCTTTTACTAGTAACCTTCTTAGCGGCTGTGTTCACACAGAAGTTTTTTACTACGAATTTTTCCAAGTAGGTGATTGTTCCCAAAATTCGCTGCAATTCCAGCTTGTTTGTCGGGCTCCTCAGCTTTTGTACTGCTTCCAGTTTTTCTGGATCAGTTTTCAGCCCTCTATATGTGACCGAATGTCCCAGGAATTTCATTATTTGTTGGTTGAACCGGCATTTGTTTTTATTTAATTTAAGTTCCGCATCTTGTATTCTTTTTAACACTACTTTGGTGATGTTATCTAGATTTTCTCTTGTCCTGGAGCGGATCAGAATGTCGTCCATTGAGCTTTCAACCCTGTAGATGCCTTATAACAATGAGCTCATCATACTTTGAAATACTTCAGGTGCAGATGCTAACCCGAAAGGCAATCTTGTGCAAGTATATCTTCCCCAGGGTGTGCCAAAAGCCAAATATTTTTCCGTTCTCTCGGATACTGTAATTTGCCAAAATTCCTTCTTCATGTCCAAAATTGAGAAACGTTTTGATCCACAGATTCGAGCTGATATTTCTTCCACTGTTGAAAGCGGATGTATGCGACGGAGAAGGTTCTTAAAGGGTTTTTTTTATAAATCGTTTATTCAGTGTGCTTAGTTAGGTAATAAAAAACAATTTTTTATTTTACTTAATACTACATTGCAGGTTTAAATCAATCACAGCATCTTTTTTTCCAATGATGTGGATGATATAATTTTCAAACAGTTTTAAAACAATTTCAAACAATTTTTAAGTCTAATTCCATGCAGTAGAGTAGTATGCAAGTCCTGGAAGTTTAATGTCGCGTTTGGAAGGGTAGTTTTTATTTGTTGCCCTAGCATGCTCCATGCTGCTGCGACTCTCGGGCATGAAGCGAACTTATGCTCCAAAGTTTCATTCAGAGAACAATTGGGACATTTTGGAGAGATGCTTCGGCATTTATAAAAGAACCGTTGCAGTAGCTATTTTGTTGTTAGTTACTAGGTAAAGACAGGCCCTTGGCTGGGAAGAGAGTCTCCTGCAACTTATATTTCTCTAAACCTCTTTCCACGGTATAGAGGGCGTTTCCAACACAACCTTGGGATCAGATAGACCCTTCTTTGCTACAGTCATCAGTGCTTTCGTTGTTGTTGATATTCGGTGTTCACTAGGCAGGATATTTAGATGTTTCACCACGCTTTTCAAGCATGGATAGTTTGATGGGATCAGTTGGGCTTGTTTTGGGTCTGTGATGACTTTAGATCCAAAACACAAACTTTCCTTTTGTTTTACGTACTGATTGCATAGGAGCGCAAGTGCTTTAAGGGCCGGAATGTGGAGGTTTAGTCCCCTACGCTCTCGCGGAAGAGCAAGCTGTTTCAGAGGTACTCTTATTCCTCCAATTCCACCCCAAAGGAAGTTGCCTATTTGTGAGGTGATCACAGCGATATCAATAGAGCGAGCGCCACAGATTGATGCAACATATCAGACTTTTGGTAGCAGGAATGTGTTTAGTATGATGATTTTTTCATCCTGCTACCGTGTGGTAGCGTACCAACCGCCGGAACATTTGAATGACCATATCCCAGTTGCTGTTCATGGCCCTCGAATATCATTTGAAAACAATATTCCTAACAGTCGAGGTTAAGCAGAGCACCCGAACAGATACCGAATGATTCGATCACCTCTCTCACGCGCTCTATTTTGGACAAGGAAGTAGTCACCACTGAGATATTATCAGCATATACAATGATAAGGTCATCCTGATCATTGCAAATACATTCGAGTTTAGTGATGAGTGGATGTAGATAAAGGCTAAAGAGAAGCATTGACAAGGCATCGCCCTGCCTTACGGAACGTTGTATGGGAAAAGGATAGGAAAGGTGTCCATTAACAAGTATTCGGGATGAAGACCTGTTGCCTATTGATCGTAGAAGCTCAACCATTCCTGGATTAAAGCCCAATGATATCATTGTCATTGCCACAGAAATCGTCTATCAACTCGGTCAAAAGCCTGGGCGAGGTCAAATGAAACGAGCTTTCCGCCAACTCTCTTTTTCTTCAAATTAACAATGCTTTCTTTTACGGAAAGAACCGCTTCAAATATGTTGTGTGGTTTGTTGCTACACTTTTGAGCAGGAGAAATTATTTTCCATGCTTCAATAATCCCATGCACGCGTATTTTTAGCATTCTGGCAAACAATTGGTAATCCATATTAAGAAGTGAGAAGTGAGGGCGAAAACGACACAGACCATTTACATTCCCTTTTTTGGGTACTAGCACAATGACCCCATCAACAAAGGTGCTAGGAATATTTCCTTGCAGATCGTCATTGAGCACGTATGTCAGTTCCCGTTTTATTATGCCAAACGTTCGAGCGTAGAATTCCTTGAGAATCCCGTCAGGACCAGCGGACTTTCGAGATGCTGAGTATTTAATTGAATTTAATATTTCACATGTAGTAAAATATTCCATACTATTTTTGTTGATATTACAATCCTCATTGCAATCCTCATTACGCATTTTATTGCAAGAGAAAGTGTTATGTACATTGTTAATCTTCGATGCATCGTCAGAATATAGCTCAGCGTATTTTGTTTGCAAGTATTTAGTGATTTCATCCTCAGACATGAGGTTTACCCTTTCATCTGTTTAGAGACTCGTTATTATTGTTTTCTTCCTTCTGCGTTCATCCAGCTGGAAAGTGGAAACACTCTCCCCATCTATATAAGTTTCGTTTATTCGCATAAAATGGTGTTAAAAAGAGTCTTTGTATCGCTAGGCATTTGGCTTTAAAAAGGTTTATGTTAGTGCGCTCTTCTGGATGATGTAGGTAACGTTCATATGCTTTTTTGAGTAGTATGTGAAGGATGCCCTGATGGAAACGAAAGTTTTTATATTTTTCACTTGTTTTCCAGCGCAAGAAGGACTTAATTTTGGGCTTGGCGAAAACGATCCACCATTTTATCCATAATTTCATAATTTCTTCATAATTTCATAATTCATAATTTCATAAAGTCATAATTTCTTCGTTGGCTAGTACATTTTCCCCATTTGATCCTGAACTCTTCTGTGACTTCGTTCGATAGTATGTGCGGACGAAGTTGCCAGTATCCGTTTCCTCGAGGAGCCAGAAGAATTGGTAGCGTTAAACGAACCGTCAGTGCCTTATGGTCTGAGAATGAGATCACGCGCATGTTTGTCCTCCTTAATTTTGTCCTTAGTGAGGTGGGTATATAGCATCGATCAATCCGCGAACCTGATCCACGTGCGATATGCGAAAATTCCACCGAGTTTCCTCGGAGAATCTCCCAACTATCCTATCGCACAGTCCCAAGCTGTTCACGAGGTTTTGCAGCGCACAACTAACACTGCCACCACCCGTTGCGTCCTTTGTGTTCAAAATGCAATTGAAATCTCCTGCTAGAATGATAGGTTCGCGAGCATTCCGCAGATAGAAAGGTACTGCCGAAAGGTTTGCCGAACGCAGATGATACGAGAATCCAAACTATACTCAAAGGGCGAATATTTTAGATTCTCGCGTATAGCGATCGCTGTGCCCCTCCTAGCATCGTTTACATTTGTAATGATGTTGTAGCCAGGGATTGTCAATTCCGTAGAGTAAACTTCTTGTAGAAAGATAATGTCTAGATCAGTTAGGCGTGTAAATGTAGTTAATGCATCAGTTTTTGTTTTATTTGATATTGTGTTCAGATTAATTGAACCAATATTAAAACTAAATTCATTAGCCATTTCTACAAAATACATGGACAAAAGTGATGAGACAGGAAATGAGGAAAGAAGGAAAGGTTAAAAGAAAGAAATTTACTTACAAAAGCTTATTGTGTTTGGGTGGACGTCCGGGCTTGCGTTTGACTTGCGAACCCTGCGATGAAGTGGAGGTATCACTCTCCACTTCATCTCCGGTTCGGCGCTTAATCCCAGCAATGCTCTCTTCAGATGGATTAGGGAGAGGATTTGATGGGATGTAGAGCGGTGATTTTTAAGGCAATCTCGTCATCGATACCTGCTGGACGGCTTGCCATATCCTCGCTAGTTTTTTGATTCGGTATAGTGTCTGGTGTAGAGATGTAAACACTGAGTAAGAGTGACTGAGTGACTTTAATCGTGCATAGTAGTTTATGGTTTCAACTCAGCATAAGGAGTTTTTATGACTCTTTTACTTACTCCTTTACATTTTTACTCACTCACTCTCTGTGCCGACTAATGACTCACTTTTTGGCGTTTTTACTCACTCCCTCTCTGTGCCAAAAAGAGTAACAAAACAATTACTCACTCTTATTGCGTGAGGCGAAACGTAAAAGAGTGAGTCATTAGTCGGCACAAAGCGTGAGTGAGGGAGTAAATCGCCAAGGATTGAGTCATTAGTCGGCCTAGAGACTGAGTGAGTAAAAACTCCAAGTAGAGTAATTAAAGGATTTGTTTTTAGTAATATTTTTATGGCCCTTAAAAGAGTGAGTAAAAGTTTCAAATCCTAATAACCACTCTTTCACTTTGTTTCAACTCTCTGAAAAGAATGAGTATTCTCATCTCTAGTCTGGTGTAGGTGTCACCTGCTCGTCTTCCTCAGAAACTAGCGGCACTGGCTGACCATCTGCTTTCGACGTGGAAGCTGTATCAAGCTTCGTTGGTGTGTGTTGGTGTGAAGCTGCATCATCCGCTAATCTCTGTTGCAAGTCTACCTTCGACACTATTAGGGGCTGCTTCTTGGTGCGTTTTTGAAGATTTTTTGCGGTAGTCGCAAATTTTGATTGTTTTAGTGCGCCTGCGTAAGAGCTGTTCCCACTCTTCTCCTGCCTGTTCACCGTGCAGCCAACACCATAATGTGCAGGAAGTTGACAGTGCGCGCAGGTGCGTCACCCCCGTCACCACATCCTCGATTGCAACGTACGACGGGATAGGCTCCTTACGAACCATTCGAACTGCCCGTATCCCCTTGAAGACCCCGGCCAGCGGGAGGACCCTCTGGATGACGTAGTTCGCGTACGCTTACGATGTCCTCATATTTGGACATTTGGACATTTGGATGCAAATTGCAAATAAACGGTGCCGCGCAGGAAGTTTAGGTGCGTACGCACCAGATCATCCGTCGGTATCAGCATTTTTACGATCAGATCGTAAACCTCCTCCGTTGATGGTTTTACCGCAAGCTCCGAAAAATTGATACGGAGTGTATTCTCCCATCTTCTCTCTCCTTTACTCATTTTTCTAAAACTGTATGATGCTTTTACAACTTGTTTGTTTGTTCGTGTTATTTCGCGCAAACGCGTCTGCTTGGTTCAAATGTCACGAGACGACTGGGGTGGGTTTATCAGCCCATAGAAACAAGCTTTAGAATCTCGCAAAAATGTTTCCATTGTTTTCTCGTATCAATGCAATCTTTAATTTTGTGTGCAAGAGTTTCTACTCTTATATTTTTCACAGTTAGGATGCTGTGCTAGTTAATATTTATATTTTTGATTTCCTGAGTATAAAAATTCTTTCATTAACTATATTATACTAAAATGCTTCTCTGATTTGAATTTAGTTGTTTCTCGTATATATTGCTCCAAAAAAAATCCATTGAATGGATGGATGCTTTTCCATTATGTGTGGTTTAGCTAACGAAGATATTATGGCTTCGTGTGTTTTTTAGGCTTGAGTTTTCTAATAGTTCTTTTGGTAGATATGTCATTTCAGTTGTTATCATTTTCATGCAAGGATCGGATGGTAAACTGTCTGCAATATTTGGCGGATTTTTAATATTTGTTGTTAACTGTTTGCTGTGTGGAATGCTTGCGATTTCTTTTAAGTATTGGTTGATAAGTAGAGATATTATTTTCTGTTCCGGAACCAAGAGATTTAGACCTTCGTTTTCTTTGGGTTGTGCTTATTGATTTAATGCAGTTGTAGTTTATGCGAGTTTTCGGATAAACCTTCTCGAGACAGGCGCAGTTCACGCCGACTCGAGCACTAATATCTGAAGCCTCCACATCGGGGTACTTTGAGACATACTGGTTTTATTGGTTAAAATTAACGTTCTTAAATACTAAATTTTAGCTTACTTAACAATAATGTTTAACATACGCGCACCACCTGTTGCTGGCTTATTTTATCGTTGCACGGCACCCAAATTGCCGACGTTGCAAAGCCGTGGCAAAGGTTCGTGGTGCGTGCGATCAACGGTGCACCGGCATTTTGGGCTGCGATTGATCGTAGCACCCAAATTGTTGACGCCGCGAAAACCGCGGCACCGGCTTGGGGCGCGAAACTCGATCAACCACTGCACCCAGACTGCCGATGCAGCTCTTATGTCTCGCACGCGGCGTGCGCTTCTAGCGGAGTGACCCTGTCGGCGACATCCCCACCCCCGTAATTCCTTTCAGAGGGGTTACAATTCTATATCATTTGACGGTAGGGGGAATGGTTTCTTTTGATTTCGGGGATGCCACTTTACAATAGCGNTCGTTTCGCTAGTAGAAATGGCTTTAAAAATGACAATTTACATATCTTCCCTTAAAGAGAGCTCCTTTTACGCTTTAAGGAAACGTTTTTTTCCCCCCAAAATGTTAGCCATTTACATCAGCGCTTAAAATAGCGAAGCAAACTTGTGTTGGCTGTATGCTAAAACGATTGTTTGGTTTGCAAATCGGAAATCATTGTACGCTAACCACTTCTGGCAGCAGTACAACACGGAGAATGCGAAATCAAATCTAACCGATCATCATCAATGAAATTCGCGCCACTTTGGTTCCGGTGCCCTTATTACGCAAATCATGGCTGCGATTGATGTTGATGATGATGGACGTACGATTGGTGTTAAAGTGCGGTTTTGTTGGTAAGGTTTTTGGGGCAAACTCGACTAACACTTGCTCGCAAGAAATAATGAGCTTAGTGGCACTGCATGGTGGGAGGTGGAACTGTGTGCTTTACATCAATCATTTTACATTTGTGCCAAACCAGTTTGTTTTGCGTGGTAGAACGTTTTTTTTTTCACCATTTCGACTGGGTTTGCTTTTTTCCGGGAAATTTCTTCCTTCGCCATTGCCACTCCATTGACCGTTGCTATTTGGGATTGATGGATTTGAGGTTTATTAATTTTGAGGTGGAAATTTCCCGAAACTGACACCGTTGGTTTGCTGGAAAGTTAAAAGTACAACTCAAACAGATCAGCACTTGAAGTTATGATTACGGAGGAGACAAACAAAAAAAGCCCAAGGAACAATTTTGTGCGACTAAACATATCAGTCGGGAAGCTAGAATAACAAAGCCTTATCCATGATGGATGACTTTCAATGCAATGTTAATGTATTGTTAAATAGCTTCAATAAGTACCCAAGGAGATAAGTGTCTTAGGGAAAAAAAGCTGCACCATTAACTTGCTAAGCAAAATGCAAAATGAATTTTAAGCGCGATACTGTACTCTCGAACGAAACTACGTACGGCACACGAAAAACGCGTTTCCGGGAAGTATTAATTTTGACAGCATAATAAAAGATTAATGAACGTATTTTGATGCTTTGGATCAAAAATTAATCTTCCACCCGTGCGCACGAGCGAGAATTTTCCGGCTAGAAGGGGGGTGTTTTCCGGCATCAAGCTATGGTTCGGTAGTAAAGTTCCTACTCAAAACCTCGTCAGGCAAAGGTACATTCCTTCCACATCGTACAAGCGCTCGAATCCTTCTCATTTCCATACCCACCGAGCGATGGACATGCTGGAGCTGTGCCAAAAACTTTCATGGACATGCTTCGCTTGATCATCGTTTTCGCATATCGTTCAGTGCAATCCATTCTACAAAGACGGAAATGATTAGAATGTTGGCAATCGTGCTCTTTCGACTGTATACATGATGAGGATTTCGTTTGCATGAGAGGCATTAAGAGAGTTTTTGCTACAAGTTGTATAAATTTATTTCTAGCACGTAAATTTTAATTATATTGTGTAGATTATGTTCATTCTCCAGTTTTCTATAAAGACGTGAATCCAGCTACATCGTATCTTTGAACTTCGAACTTCGAACTTTATCGCTCCATCTGCTTATAAGCAACAACATCCCGGAAATGAAACTTTCGCCACCTATATATCCAATCAATATGGCTAGTGTTAGTGATGTGGATACGCACAACTTCCCGCGGAGATGATACGTGCCTGGAAAGCACAACGAACGCCACTACCAGCCTGTTTCGCTCAACCGTTTATCTTCCATCGACATCATCAATAAACGAGAGATAGAAAAAGGAACAATCGACCAGCAAAGAACAAGCGTGAAGCATCAAAATCTCATCAATTATCCTAATTATACCATAATCGATGGGGTACTACGATGGTGTGATATGTTTAGTGGAGTGATAAAATAAAATAATTAATCGACCTCCACCAACAAGTCTCCCCCAAAGGCTTTTTGGCAGCAGAAAGGAACAGATTTCCAACAATGCACGAGATCCCACGTACTACGCTGAGCTACTTCCGGAACGCACCCGGAATGTCTAATTGGTAAAACGTTCGAGTGCTCATCGATACCCTGGCATACGACCGCCTCGCAGTGTCTTAATTTTGTCTACTTCCTGGAAGGCGAGAACTTTCCACCGAAGGGACGCTTTTTTCCCCGCCAGGCATTTCCAAGACGAACGATTTCCGTTCCATTCCACTGTCCTTGATCGGATTGCAGCTGGAGCGGATTTAGCACTAAATTCAGCATTACGACAGTGTCAGCTTTCTCAGCTTTTCCCAGTTTATTATTTTTGGGACCTTTTGTTGTGTTTGTTTTCGCTTCTTTTTCCCTCCCAGCTTATCACGCCCTCCCGCCACGGGGTGGGGGTGGGGACGGTAAGATGCAAGGGGGAGTAAGATGTCTAAGTTGTCAGATTAATTTCTTGAAGAAAACATTCGCCCACCCTGTGCCGGTGTCAGGCTCCCTGTTTTTTTGTGGAAACTTGCCCAAAAAGCATCGCCGTTGTTCCGCTCGCGTTTTGGTCTTCTGTCGTCAGATTCTTACTGCTGGCTGACCCAATTTAGCTGCTTTTTTTTCTACGGCTATTGGAAAAGGGGTACGCCGTGAATGTAAAACGAAGTTGAAAATGAGCACCACTGTCACTTGAGCTGTCATTAACGACTTGTTTTATTTCGTTCGGCGAAGGTTCTGATTTGTTGAGCATTTTATGCCGAAAGCTTTCAAATGGTTACAATGGTTTGCTTTTCTTGCGCAATGGGAATGGGGATTTGTTAGAAGTTTGGTCGAGATGACAAACAATTTATAATTTATAATTTAACAAAGCAATGAAAGTATTTTGCTTCCTTCCTTCCTTCCTGTCTGTAAACGGTGAAAATGTTTTCCATTGTTAGTACAATTTTATTTTTTATTTTCTTTACTTCTATTGTAATTATTTAAGAAACGGAAACGTAATATTGACATGCTTTTTTTTGGTAGTGAAAAGTATTTCAAAAATGCCATGTAATTAACAAAGTTGTTAAGAGGTTTACTTAAAGTTACTAATAACTTTTATCCGAATTTTATTTTTATAATCGACTTTTGACCATTTCTTCCATCTCTTCCCGAGATATCTTCAACATAAAAAATCGCTCTCAAAGTATCTTCGACAAGATCCGAAAACAACAATTATCTTGATTTCTTTTTCCACTAACCTTTGCATCAAAGTTTTGGGGTTTCTTTAATCGTCCCTAGTACTGTAATGATCGCTTTCGATTGAACGATTAGACACTTTAACAATTCGATCTTTCGTTCATTTGCTTTTTACCCTTCGTTGACAAATGGGCCAATAGTGCTAATGGAACCAAACAGCCTAATCGGTGCTTTACTGTTGTATTGGTTTCTCCATTTTGTTGTAGATGATACCTTCATTTTGCTCCCAGCGCCTGGCTGGAGATAACTCAACCGGTTGCTAATTAAATTTTCATGAACGACACAGTTTCCCATATAAAGCTTCCGTTGTGGTCGATGGAACCATCTCTAGAGCGGTGATAGTAAAACACCATGAAACGATAGGAAGAAGTGACAATGAACGAATGGTTGCGTTTTGGTTAACGTGTTTATTTTCATTGATTGAACTGGTTTCAGTGTCTACATGTACTGCTGGAACACATATGAACAATAGGAAATAAGGTGAACAATCAGGCACAAAGAAAGATTCGATTATTATCGATTATTCGACACTCGTGACTCAGACGGGTTTAGAAATAAGATTAAGAGATTTGTAACTGTGTTAGGTCCTTCCAAACAAATATTGTTTTGTTTAGCGTTATAGAAAAACTTTCTTTAATTTTGAATTATAAAGCTAATTTTCAAGAGTACTTTGTTTAAATTAACGATTAAAATTAGCTATAAAATAGGAAAACTTTGTGAAATTGTTTACACTCTTTATTATATAAATTAAACCATCATTGTAGCGTATTGTGTAATTTCCCTTTATAAAGAAAGAAAATGTGTACTGTACTTTTTTTCTTGTTCTTTATTTATCTTTCTTTCGAATATTGTTTTCCCTTCAACTATAGTGAAGCAACCAATCAATGAATGCCTGGAAAGTTTTCCTTTCTTTTAGTGACACAACCGAGCCTGCTAGTAGTTAGTTTTTTGTTCTTCCCCTGTGCGGATGTGTGTAATGAAAATGGATATTACATGTAGATTGTCGCACACTCGTGGCTTCCATGGAAACTTCTCATCGCAAAAAAGTGAAAACTCCGCTTACATTGAGTAAGTGTTGGCTGGTGTGAGTATCGCAAGTAACTTTCTTTCTGAGGCTTTTGCATCGATCTTTCAGCCAGTAGGTGTTTGAAGCGTTTTCCTTTTTTTCGTTTAACAAAACAGTAACATTACTAAAAGAAAATGCTTCGCACTTCAAGATCGTGCCTTTAGGGCTGGCGAACCTTTTTCCAACCTTACTTTACATTTTCCTTCTTTCACAACTTTACCACGCGCGGTCCTTGTAGGCTGACTTGTAGCTGTACTACTACAAATGGAAAGAGTAGAAATGGTCGCAAAAATCTCGATGATACCCCGAATGGCTTGTGAAAATGTTGTGAATTCTGTCACCATCAGAGGCATCCCTCGAGAGAGCGGAACATTTCGTAGTATGTCCTTCGCCAGGACTACGCCATTACTAAGCTGTCGCATCCAACACACACACACATGCTTTTTCCTTTCCTGCAAAAAGCATGATTTGCATACTCATTTCGCATTCCACCCTGGGTGGCGGTAAGAAAAGTGGGAGTAAGCACGGGAAACAGGCCCACTGGGGGCCGTTGAGCATTGCGCTCTCGCTACTGGTGGGTATTTTCCACCAATTATTTGCAACATAATTGATGCTGAAAATAGCTTTCCACCGTCCGTTTATGACTCACCAATGGTTCCAGCGGTTCGGCATCGACAAAACGCCAAACTCAATAGGAATGAATTGAATTTTGCTAGCTGACGAAGGCTGACACTAACGAACCTAGTGGAGCACTATAGCCCTCCGGGAGGTTCAACCGGGACGGTGATGATTAGTCCTTAATTGTGCAGGGAATTGAACTATCACCTCCGACGGGGTATTGATGGTCCGCTTTATGCTCCAAATGGTGAATTGTTTTATCTTTTGTGCTTTTCTTTTGCGCAGTGGATTTTACAATAAAAATCCCATTATCTTTCAATGGGGAAAATACTCCTTTTCAAATTGAATGAAGTTTCATTCAATAATGTCTTTTCCTCATTATTTTTCAAATATTTTTTCTACTTTCTGCATGTTTGAAATGGTAATAAACATTCAATTTATTTATTTTTAATATTATATTATTAATATTAATAATATTTTTTTAATTTTAATTTTTCAATTTTTTTAAATTGTTTTATTAGCACTCTCTTCAGGTTTGAGTATAATTAAAAATCAAATTAGAATTAAAACTTCTTAAAAAGAATGCTAGTTTTAAATCATTTATGTAGCATTTTCACATATCTCAACTAAATAAATACACATAATGATCAAATTTATAACATAAACATACAACTGCAGAAAAAAAACAGGAAAACCACTCCAATCTGTATCCATTCCACTCTGTTTTCCAAAGAACGCGCTGTGCATTTACATGAATCTAAACAACTTGTAATTAATTTACCAAACTTGCTCCCCTTCATTCGCATTCAAACGCCTAAGAAACAGATTCATTTCTATCAGCTCGAAAACTTGGTGCCCCGTTCCGAAAACTTTACATTCATTACACCGTCTTTCGGCACGATTCAAACTCCAACCAACCGTAGGACGACGATGTAAGATGTGAAACTGAGTCAACATGATTCACGCCGAATGTTGGACGCACAAACAACGCCAACAATACACACCACAAAGCACATCTTATCATGCTTCCATCGGGCTTTCCATTCCCATTTGGCAGATGTTGTAATATCTTCCTGCCTGCCACCACCGTCAAGATAAACTGCAGATGATGTGTTTCATAAATTTTGCAAATAAATATTACCCCACTAACGCTGGCACGACCACATCGTAATTCATAAGTGCACGTTGCACACGGTTGCAGTGTGTGCAACGAGTGCTGTATGCTGCCTCGCCGTATCATGTTGCATCGTACAGGGGCCCATGCGGTACCGGGGCAGTAATTAATTGAATATGGGCGATGTCGTCCTGCAGCGACAGTGACGTTCGTCTACCGGTTTCGCATGTCGTACACGTTCGTGTGGGGTTCTTTTCTCCGCTGTCGAATCGGGGTACGGTACGACCTTCAACCGAGCAAATAAAGAGCGCTCCACGATCATCCACTCGACGATTAACGAACGAGACAAACCGTGCTGGTAAGCGCTATGGTTGTGGCTCTCGTATACCGCCACTCTGCCATCATCCACTCAAACAAGCAAAACCGACGAAAAGAAGACAAAAAAAAACCCTTCGCTTTATGCATCCCGGCGACCAAGGTTGGCCAGACAGCGACAAAATGGTCCCGAGACGTTGTGCTTAGAAATTAATGCATAATGGGAAAACTTTTGTCTACAGTTTGCAGCACCGCACTAACACACACTCGTGTAGAGAGAGGGTGGAAAAAACACACACAACGCAAACAAGGAAAGCATGATGATCGGGCCTCCGAACCCTCAACTCGGAGGCTCATTTTACATACCGTTAGTGTATGCATTTGCAGTTTGCAATTTAAGCACGCGTTCGACCTTGATGTCCTTTGCACCGTACACGGTCACATCGGCATGGCCTGGCGCTACTCATGTTGCGCCGTTGTCTTCAAGTACTCGAAGTAAGCCGAATGTGCTGGAAATTATGCTTGCGGCCCCCCCACCCTTTGAACGGCATCGAGTTTTTTCCCCCCTTTCAATCCATTCTTCAGGTACTCAGTATGATGGTATACGGTACGATAGGCCAGCACAGGACATCTATCGGTTGGGAATGCTTAAAATTTCCTTTCCCCCGGCTCGGTAGCATGCTGAACGGTTCGGTGAAAGCAACATTGCAGGAATGCATAATTAATTGCAACGGAACATATTCAACGTGAAGCAGAATGACACAAGCACGGCCAAAGTATGATGTCAAGTCTCTGTCTCTCTCTCTCTCTCTCGTTCTCTTTTACATCGATAAAGCACGGAATCTGGGAAGCTTATGAATAAGGCCTTAAACTCAGTATGCAGTAGAAGGGGAAATATAAATCTTACAGCCGGGAAGTTATTGGAACAAAATCTGCTCAATGTCAAAAGGGCTTTGATCTGTTGTTACTTAACAGGGAAAAGTTTTCTTAAAAGATACACAGAATAATTATACTAGACTGCTTTTTGAATATTTGTGTTTGCATAAAATTACTTCTGAGAAAAATATTGACTTTGAGATCACAAGTTTAAGCAAACTGTTTTACTCAAGTCTCAGAGTCCTTATTCTTGAACTCTGCACAACATTTATAGTTGTGTAACTATAACACAAAAGATTGTTTTCTACATTTCAGAAACACTTTTAGTAGAATATTTAACCGAATATTCGTAAATTCGTTGAATATCTTCGAGGACTCTCATGAGAACCGAAATTCAGAACTCCATGACTCGAGTAGTACTCCAAGTCCTCCAAGTACTCAAAGCTTTTCGCTTCTGATAAGCTAAAGAAACACATAATTTTGTTTGATAAAATAATTACATACTCAAGAACAAAATATTATTAATTTAAACGCATTCCGTGGACATCAGGTATTCCGGTGTGTAATTTGAAGTCATTGCTCGACACCCTTGCCAAGGTTAATATAATATCAATGTAACGTTGTAATTTCTTATCATGATTATACCTTACTCCAAAAACCATCAACAAACATCAGTGTGATAGTGATGTATTGTATAATTAATGCTAATTGTTTTGTGATGATAACATTACTCTTTTATTAGTGCCTTTTTTCTATTAACCCTATTGACAACAATGATGTAAAATGTTATTTTGAATAAATAATTTTTTTCACTCACAACACTGCTCAAAGATTTAACAATACCGATATACTATCAAAGGGGAGAACATTTTCATGACCTAAATCCGTTTCGGTCCCGTTCCGAAAAAACCGCACAGAAAAGCATTGTTATCCCGAACGATAATCCCCAACTCACTCTTTTGTGCGAGAGTGGACCGATGATTAGACAAACAAAAGCAACAACCCCCGGGGGAGGGGGAGAGGGGCTTGTGGGTTGTGGTCTACTTTCGGCAGCACTTAGTAATATTACCACAATACACAATTTATACACCGTGACATTGACAAACCCGTCATTATTGTGACATTTGAAGCCATGCCTAACCTTAAATCTAGCGCAGCATGAGAACGGACAAGTGCTTGGTTTGTTGGTTTCGTTTGGTTTTTTTCTTTGGTTAGTTTGTCAAAAAGAAAGGGCTGATTTTGATAAGGGTACTACAGTTCACTGTCCTCTTGGTTAGGCGTTTGCGGTGATATAAAGCCATCAAACTGGTCCGTTTTCGCTCTATTGCGAGTTTTGTTGAGGATGCTGGGTAAATGGCTGTGTCTTCCGGTCTCATCCTTTTATGGAATGTTGTTTTCAATCACATACAAACACACACCACCCTGTCTGGATTGACTCTCAAGAGTTAAAATTACCTCCAGCCTCTTCAGTTCCCGCTGGACACTGGACAAACGGTGGAGACATTCTTGCCTCCGACTGTGGTGCTGTCACCCTGTGCTGTGTCTAATTAATGGTCTGCTGAAGATTGATGGGAAACCCAAACCCAAAACACGGTTGTCCTCACACAACTCGCACACAAATGCTGGACAGTCCCGCAGTCGTACGGATGCAGCAAAAAGCCAACATGGGGACAAGCAAAAGCTTTTACAACGATGTGATGTGTTTTGTTTTACCATGCGTATGAACATGGTTGTCCCTCGATTTACACATTTACTACAACAGTAAGCTTTATAACCTTCCCTAGAGTGATTCGTTTTGTTTTTCCCCCCGTTTTTGCCCCATCCATTCACTCACTGCGGTACATACTATATATGTCCATACGTTACCATCTATCAGTGTGATTGCACACGCCGTAGACGTATCGAGACGCAAAGCATCGTCTTTACGACGTAAGGCCTTTATTTCCCATATTCTCCATCTGCCCCAAAAAAAAAGGTCAGAACAGCTCTGTTTCTGTTTGGGAAAACGACCCAATTCCCACCGTTTGTCACTTACCAGCGAGTCCTGCGTGTACGGCTAGCAAAGCGGCAAGCGCGAGCATCTTAGTGTCCGACGACGCCCTATCAGGTTTCTCCTCTGTACGATGGCGTCCGTTGCTGGCGCAGCATTGGTAATGTCCTGGCGCGGCCAAATCGGACAAAGATCGGGCCGATGGATGGTCCTGCGAAAGGGGTGGGGGTGATGAGGAGGCGGTGCAAAATTTCCCACCCCGGGGGGTGTAATACTGGCGCGCAAAACTCCGCACCGTCGGACTTTCGCGTGTGGCAAAGGAAACCGTCCGTTACCGTTGTGCGTTACGCACCGTTAACTCTTGCAAAATAAAACACACCAAAAAAAAATCACACAACCACACCAATATGGTTTGTTGTTTTGTTTTCGTTGTACAAAATTCTTTACTTTGCCGGTAAAAAACAAACTTCCTGCTTTTTGCAGCAACTTCACGCACTGTTTCACACACACTAACACACACACACACAGACTCGAGGGATTTTGTACGGCCAACCGTGACCGTTCGCTAAAGCGATCGCATTTATATTCCTTTTCCTACGACATCCTTCTCGTACTCACTGCTCACTTCTCACTTCTCACTGCTCACTGCTCACACACTGCACTCTTCTCGGGATCGTTCGATTACTTTGGCATCCGGGAGTGGGGAGGAAAGAGCAAAAAATAAAATAAAAAGGGAAAAATTTAAATAATCATACACTTCGGAACACTTCTACTGCACCAAACGCTCAACACACTTCTTAACACCAACACCGACGGGTAGCAAGTAAGGGAAAGATTTACACCTTTTGCGTATTGATTGGGTCGGGAACGTGAAAAATCTTTCCAACCGTTTTTTTTTTTTTGCTATTTACTTCGGTTCGTTTCGTCATAACATTTTCGCACCGTCTAGCGTCCTGTCGATCGATCGATTAGCCGCGAGTGCCATTTGTGTGTCTCATTTTTACTTTAAGCTGTGGAAAATTTACCTTTTTTTTGTTCCGACTTACGAGTTACAGGTTTTCCCTGATGCGCACACAATCAGGACGCTAGCCGTTACTTAACAATTTCATAACTTTTTGCAAACGGTTTTTCTTCTGCTATCGGGACGGGTAATGCTATTAATTTTCCTACAGCTCAAGCTGCGTACAGGAATCCGCCCGGGGTTCGTATCGTCCAGGTCGTCTTCGCACAGTTGACACTTGACACATTGGGATGGGAAAGCTTTTCGCCACACCGTGTCGCTTTTCCCGCCTTGCACTTTACCTGCCTGCCTGCACGTAGAGAGTTTGTTTTTAGCTTCGCAACACTGTCTGTCACCCCGGCATAACCTTTTGCGTTGGTAAGCTACCGCACGGAGGGAAGTTTGTTGACCACTTGCCAGCGTCAATTGAGCTGTACACCCCTGGGAGCGATGTTTGAGCGAAATTGTTTAGATCAGATTTGCAAAACAACGTTACGGTTCTTCAAGCCGGCGTCTGGAAAGGTAAAGAGAGAGAGAAAAAAGCAGCTATTAGCAGTTTATCTTTTTTTACGTGGGATTTGTATGAAGAAACTGTTGTTAAAAGAGCATTAAAAAATAATAAATCAAATCTTGTTTTAGAAATCTTTTTGTGGTTTTATAAAGAGGGAGGAATTAAAAACGTTTAACGGAAGGAAAAAGAAAACCTTTTCCAACACAAAGTTAACAACATCCCTCATGCAACTCATGTGAGATTGATGTATACACGTACCAAAAAAAACACACATTTCACCAACGCCCAATGTTGTTAAAACATGACAGGTTGTTGTTGAGGATAATTATACAATCTCTCTCGTTTACAATCAACGGCATGTTGTGCCGTGTTCATCCCGTTCCCACACGTCAGCCCTTGACCGGGCGAAAGGGTTTGTTTTGTTTTTTAGCCAAGTTTACTGTTGTCTGGCCCAGCAGAGCTCCCCCGGCAAACGGGGCCTCATGGGAGAAAATGCTTCCAACCCCCGGTTTGGAAAAGCAATAACATCACATCACAAACAATCCATCATACACCGAAGCATGACCGATTGACGATGATGATGATGATGCTATCCCGTTCGTTGTACCGGCGTTTTTGTTCCGATGTCGGTGCTGATGCTAAAAAAGGAACATTTGACACAGACGACCGGTAACCGGTGTGTGTGTGTGTGTAAACATGGTGTAAAAAACCACGAAATAAACAAATGGATAATGTGTTTCTGGGTTTCGGTGTTACCTTCTCCGTACCGTTCTTATGAGGACAACGTTTTTTTCAGTGGTTTATTTTAACGCTTTTCTCGTTCTAGAAAGCCTCTTATTAAAATTTTACTAATTTTTTTCAAATATTACTATTCATATAACTTATATATCCTGTATTATACATTAATCATGTTTAAATCTTAAAAAATCTATTCTCATTGCCTATTTTATCTATCTTTTCAATTATTTTTCTAATATGAAATAAAAAACATGTAAAAAGAAGTTGCCATTTTATAATACTCTCCTTCTCTCTCTCCCTCGCTCTTTTTTCATTATCTTTTTTTCTCTCACTTTATCTTCTCCTTCACTCTCTCTCTCTTTTCTCTCTCTCTCTCTTTTCCCTCTTCTTCTCTTCTCCCTCTCTCTCTTTCTCTTTCTCTTTCTCTCTCTCTTTCTTCTTGGCTTAATGATCTTAGTGGTTGCCGACCATTTCTGGCTTACTGGATTTATTTTTACTAAGTAGCCGGATAGTGTATCCTTGCTACGGAGAGATGGTTCGGATAGGATTTAAACTCCGGTCCTGTTACGGTGGAACCGGCACCGTTTATCACATACTAATATATTTTATAATACTAAAGACTTTAAAAAAAGAAAAGTTTAATACGATGATCCTTTTTTCGAACTCAACCATCATTTAGTCAATCAATTTTCATCCCCTTAAAAAGCCACCCCCTCTAGCAATAATCTTAATACAGCTTAAATAACACGCACAACTAACTATCTACTTCAATCTCACGTACGATGGCCATCCTTTTACGTCGGATCATCCCAAAACAGCAGCAACAAACCAATTGCCAAAACAATTCGTGATATGCAAATCTAAACCAAAAACCCTCCATCAGGCAAACGGTGTTTGTGCGAACAAACACCCCCAAAACAATCGGCCACCGGACAAAATCTGCTCAAAACCCCGAAATTACCCATCCTCAAACCTGCTTCACTCCAGATATGGGTTCGGGATCGGTTCGGATTTCAACTGTTTATACATTTGCTTTCACCGGAAACTCCCACGTGTGTCGGGTGGTAATGTTTTCCCTACTGTTCGCACGGGGAAGGTCAAACCTCCACCCCCGTTCCTATATAACCCACATGCATTCCAATTGCTATACCGCAAACAGCACGGCGTTGCTCCCGCTCAAACAATGCAATGCCCGGCGTAAACCATGAAGTTTTAATTTCGGTTCTTCGGTTTGCTCGGGCGGGTATCCTTGACCGTACCCTGCAACAACTCATCGTACACAATGGAAATTTTATCGCCTGTCGTGTGTACACAGAAGCGACGAAGAAACACAAATGCAAGAGAAAATACTAACCCTGGGCTAATTTACACAAATGAAAAATGCATTGTTGTGGAGTTGGTTGGAAAAAAGGAAAACTTACAACAACAAAAATATATGACAACGGTTAACAGGCGAGAAAATGGTGCAAAACTTACTGGATGCTCGTTTTTTTGTGGGGATGGATTTAATATACGGATAAAACACACAGCAAACATCAAACGGTGCTATGTTTGACCGAATTGTTTTAAAACCAAACAACACACAGAAACACAAACAAAAAAAAATCGCACCGTAAACAATTCGTCGTTCACCAGTCTTTATACTGTAATGTAGCAACAAATAAGATGTTAATTGTAGTACGTCCAAAACGGAAAAAGAGGCCCGCCGGATTTTATTATCTACTTTTATACACAGCTTAATACTAACACTTATAAAGTAATCTGTATGTAAGTATGTAACTGTAACGCATGTAACTGTAACGCATGTAACTTAACGAACGAACTTAACGATTAAAGGTGCGTCTACACTACACGCCCTTCCTTACAATAAAATTTATGTACTACACGCCCTTCCTGAGGAAAAATGAAAAAAAAAAAACTTATAAAATCTAGTTATAAAACTTATAAAGCTAGTTATAAAATCGCTTGACCCTATTTTTATGAATTATTTCAACCCTATTCCCTAGTTGCACTTCTATGTTTTCATCGCAATCGTTTAATACGATATGAGGGCCGGTGTATTTAGTGTCTAGCTTCTTACCTACTTCGTTTTTTATCAATACTGTTTCTCCCCTCTTGTATTGCTCTGGTTTTGCATTTTTATCATATATTCTTTTGTTTATTTGTTTATTATTAACTAATCTGTCCTTAACTATATTATGTGCTATCCTTAGTCTAGCTTTTAAAAATTCGGCGTAATTCTTCATGTTTGCGGATATTCGCTCTTCTGCTTCTTCTATTACATTTGATGGTAATTTTGGGTGTCGTCCATACAATAAGTAAAATGGAGTGTAAAGGGTAGACATGTGCACCGTGTTATTATATGCAAATTCGTAGAAACTAACCCAGTGTATCCATGATAGGGGGTTGTTGTTACAGTAAATTCTCAAAAAGTTTCCTAACACCTTGTGCGAGTTTTCTAACGAGCCTATTGATTGGTGGTGGTACGCTGTAGAATTTAACTTTTCGATTTGTAGCATTTTGCATATATCTTGGAACATTTCTGACATAAATTCTTTTCCCCTATCTGTACAAATTGTGTGTGGTATTCCATAACGCAATATTACACTCTCTGTGAATGCTTTAGCCACTGTTTCTGATTTCTTATTTTTAATCGGCGTCGCAGTTATAAATTTTGTAAAGTCGCATTGGGTTGTTAATATATATTCATAGCCTTCTGAATTAACTAACGGGCCTACTAAATCGAGGTAGAGCTTTTGCATTGGCTCTGAAGCAGATTGTGTTATTTTCATTGGAATTCTTGGAATGGTGCTGTTTTTGAAATATTGACATTGCCGGCAGTTTTGTATCATTTGTTTTACGTCCTGATCAATTCCTTTCCATGTATACTTTTGTTTAATTGTGTATAGTGTTTTTTGAATGCCTGCATGTCCTGCTGTTGGTAGTACGTGATGGTCATTCATAATTAATTTTTTTTTTCCTATATCCTTTTCATTAATAATTTTTACTGTCTTGTTCAATTTGATTATTTTTGGTAACCCATTCATATTTAAAAGTTTCATCTTGTTCAGTAAATCGTTTATAAGTTTTTCGTTTTGGTTTGAGATAAGACATATTGACTTTTTTATTTTCTTTTCGTGTTCCTTTATCTTCGTCATGACCCCTCGTAAGTCAGTCATGCTCATAATAGAAGGAAAT
>CM028118.1:17457120-17467262 GCA_016170025.1 Anopheles vaneedeni | reverse complement strand
ATACTATACTATACTATACTATACTATACTATACTATACTATACTATACTATACTATACTATACTATACTATACTATACTATACTATACTATACTATACTATACTATACTATACTATACTATACTATACTATACTATACTATACTATACTATACTATACTATACTATACTATCCACTCCAATCCAGATATTTTTTGCTGTGTCTGAAGGTAATGGTTTTATAAAAAAGTTGTCGACTTTACGATTTTTGTGGGCAGATTACGAAGGTTGTTCATCTTGGCTTTCTGTTGTTGCTGCAGTTCTTTTCATTGGAAAGCAATGATGTTTCCTCATCATATGCCATTTTAGGTTGGAACATGGAGTGAATGCAATAACTACATTGCAGTAGCTACATTTTGCACCATCTTCCTGTTTTTTCAAAATGTTGCCAAACGTCGCTTGTGGCCATTGTAACAATCTAAAATATTGAAATATTATTATTACTTAGCTTATTAAACGTAAGTCAAAAGCAAATGTTGAATTTTTATATTGTATATACATTTAAGTATTAAATAGGCTACTATACCTAGCTATCGAATTAAACGATGTTTAAAAATCCGTCTACCAAACGCAATCGATCGATCCACGGGTCGATCGGTTTCGGCGAGCCTAGGTCCGAGAACTGCGGCCTGCAGTTCCAATTTTGGAATTGAAAGTGGTTTTATTGGTGTCACTATTGATTTTGCTGTTACTATATTTACGTCTGTACCTGTTTTGCTCAGGGTTCGCAAATAAACTACCGCTGCGAACGCTTTCTTCGAGGCATCAACGAAGGTGTGCATTTCAGTTTTTTGAACATCAGCAGCTTCCGAATAACACCTTGGAATTTCTATGCGCTCTATTTCTTTTATTCTTTCCAACTACTGGAGCCATCGTGCGTTCTGGTACCGGGCTGTTCCAATCCAGTTCTGTTTTCCAGATTTCTTGAATAATAATCTTTGCTTGTGTTGTAAAGTTTGTAGCTAGGCTTAAGGGATCGTATATCTTCATCACAAAGACAAGCATTTCCCTTTTTGACAGGTGGATGCAAAAGATGACTTTGATTTTATAACCCAACGAATCGCTTGTTTTATCCCAGTATTGTCCCAGGATTTTCTTAAAATTCATCTCTTTATTTGAGATGTGAAGTAACTCTTGTTGTGAAGACCTGTTTTCCGGAATATTTTTGATTACCTCTTGACAATTGGAAACGAAATTTCTTATAAAGTCATGCCTCTTGTCATGTATGAGGCATACTTCGTTGATGGTTTGGATTGCATCATTGATAGTCCGAAAACTATCAAGATAATCGTCAACGTAGTGATTTTTTAATATTGCTTCCATTGTTTTAGGGTACTTATCATTATATTTTAAGGCGTTCTGATTTTTAACAAATGGGGCATATGGCGGAGAGCATGTTGCTTTAAAGGTCATTACATTCGTTGTATAAACTTGAGGTTCATCACTCGGGTTGTCTCTAAATAAGAATCTTTGAGCAACCGGGTCTTCCTCGCGGATAGGTATCTGGTGAAACATTTTCTTAATGTCTCCAGAACATGCGAAACTCCAAAGATAGATGTAGGGACATCTGGTCCAGATAGAAGGGTGGAGTTTAATGAAACTCCTTCATTTTTTGCGGGCCATGATTGATAGTTTCCATAAAATTCCGGTAGCTTTAGGATTTTGCGCTTGCCTAGAATTTCCACCTTCTCTGTTAGTGTCTGTAAGTCGTTATGTAGATGAGTAGAGTCGGGTTGGTTATGAATTTCTTCATTTCTTAGGATGTCTTCTAGTTTCTCTATTTCCTTTTCATACCTTTATTTTTTTCTGTTTTTCTTTTCTCCGCTTCATTTATTTTCTTTTAGAAGTTTTTCTGCCTGCATTAATGCCTCCTTACTCTCCTTGCGTTCTTGGACACACGTATTTTTAAACGGGGCCCTCCAGTTTCAGACATTTGAGATGCAACCACCGGTCACACTCAATGCAATTTACCTGTGTGTCCCATTCGTCGGGGTTCTTACACAGCTTGCAATTCCCTTTTGGGTTACTTTTAAATGTAATGTCTATGCTACTCTCTTTACGTACTGGTGGATAGGGTGATTTACGCGGTTAATGCCGGTCCGGATGGATAGAGCTATGTCGTCCCCTTGCTGGCTGGCTGCCCCTGCCGATGTTCCTCTAGCGCGAGGTCGTCATCGGCCTTCTCCTCCAAGGTCGTCAGATTCCCTGCCTTCTGGTCGTGGTCAGATCCCCTGCTTCGGTAATACTGCCGCCGCACATCTTTCGTTGGCTAGTCGGGTCTTGTCGGGGCTGGTGACTGCCAGCCAATGGAATGTCCGTATCGCTCAAGAACTCGATGTCTTTTTCTTTTGCATTTTTTTCATTCGCAAACATCTTTACTTTAGTGGTTTCCCGGAAATGCTAAGGCCGGAGACGGCTTAGCTTGGGAATTTATTCTCCGTATGCACTTCGTGTAATGTCGCGCTCTACAATTGTTACGCATTTGCTCGCTGTTGCAATTGGAGAACACTACTGGCTGTTGCGATAACACAACGGTAACGTTCGTAAACAGTTCGTTCGTTTTATTTAGTCACAGGCACTAATGGTGATCATACGTCACCTTTCTTAAACTGCCGTCTCTGCACCTTGCACTTCTTGGTACAAGCACTTAGACAGTTTTCTGCACTTTCTTAGGCGTTTCACACTCGCTCTCTTTACAGTGTGAGACGTTTGCCCTTGCCGGCCTTTTTTAGGCATTCGCGTTATCTTGTTTTTGCAGGGCGTCGTCCTTCGTTGGAGCGCCGGAAGAGTGCCTTTTCTTGGGTTAGTACAAAGCCTTCAAGTAAATGAGGTCCGAGAAGTCGCGAGCAATACGTTTGATCAAGCCAAGGATCTTCCAGGCCCTCCCAACCACGGAATCCATTTTGAGATTAAAGGAGAGATCTTTGTCCAACCAGATTCCCAAGTCTTTCACATGCGTGACTCGGTTGGCCACAGATGAGAACGACGTCATTATCTTTAGCGCGCGATTGTACCGTAGTAATAGCCTCGAGGAATGGTATCTATCTCGAGTAGTAGTGGTGACGAGGAATGGTGAGTGCTGTGGTTGGTTAATGTGTTGGTGGCATTGAGCGACTGTTGCGGTGAGACTCCTAGCACGCGAATTTATTTTTTTGATATCTGATGAACTTCGCTTTCGTCATCGGATACGTCATTGTTGTTTATTTGTTCTTTTGATCAAAGTTAATTTGCTACGAACTGAACCAATTTCCATTGGTTGAGGGGTGTTGTTTTTTGGAATCTGATTTACTAGCTTCTTTTGCAGTTTGTGGAACATATGATTTTTTTAATTGTTCTTTACCCGGTTCGTAAGAATGAGTTTTTTGTATTTCGTTGTTAGCAGTTGCTACTTTACAGCGAAATATGCATACGAACGCATACGCTGCTTCCAAGTCTTCTGAGCATGTGGCTTGAGCATAACTAAAGTACGGTTGTTTTAAACCAGATAAAAATGCTGATAACCCTTCTTCCTCTATGAATGCGTTTATCGCACCCCAATTATTTCGATTTTTTTCTTTTTGTTTTGCGAGGGATTTTATGTTTTGGACTGTTGTTAAAATATTTTGATAGTATTTATGGACTGACATGTTGTCTGTCATCCTTGTTTGCCATAACTGACTTTTATAATAAGTCAGTTCCTGACGGCCACCTGAAGCATTAGTTAGAATGGTTTTTATTTCATCGAAAGTTGTGGGGTTTCCTGCTAAGCAAATAATGTCTTTTGCTATTCCCTCGATGTTATTTACAACTGCTGTTGTAAATATTCGCATTTGTTGTTCAGAAACGATGCCATGAAAAATCACAAGGGTATTTTCTGCTGTTTCTAGCCAAGCATCAAGCTGGTTTATGTATGTTGCCATCAAATTTTGGAATGGACTTAAAAGGATCGTGAATTTTGAATATTATTTGTTGTAAGGCTGCAACTTTAACTTTAACTGCTTGAAGAGTTTCGACATTCATTTGGCTTTCGTTTAGTTTATTGACGTTTTCCTATACTTAACGTTTAACGTATTATTGACTAACGCGCTTCGCTGGCACCTGACACGAGTTATAGTTTTCTTTTGAGACAAACGACAACATATGTTCAACGATCGATTGCCAGAAACCAACTTAATAATTTTATTGACACATGCACTTTGCCGACTCCGGAGGTTTTGTGTCATTCGGTCAACTCCATGCGTTGACCCGATGATTTCGTACGCTGTTGTAGTACGGTGTCAAACTGCTGATGATTATGTCAAATGCTGATGCAGCGAAAACGTTCCTCAGCATTTGTCGACATTTCTGGTGTGCGTTGCTAACTCGCATAATCAGCTGGTCAGCACTTTCTGACGTAGCAACGCTACGTTAGACCAAAGTTGTCATCAGTCGAAACTCTCTCCAGGCTGCTTGGTGGCGCCGTGCGCTCGAAGCCGGAAGATTCGATCCCCTCCGCAGATATCTCAAGAGCGACTTTTCCGATGTCTTGTGGATGTGTCGGTTGGTTGTGGTGTCTCCATTGACGTTCTTTTTCAGCTCGCGTGACCGTAAGACTGGTTGATTGATGGCTGCCCAGGAAGGATCTCATCTGGCCCACATGGTGTTTCAGATGTTTTCCCTGGTATGCAACATCGTAAAGGATGTCCCCTAAACGAGAGTGCACCGTTGCAGGAATCGACTTATCCATCCTCGGNTGTTCGCGATCGATCCCTACGTTGTGTTTTAAGTTTTCTTTCGGAACGGTGAAAATTAATGTTGAGCGCGGTTTCTCGCTTGACCGTTCGGCGTACGTCTTTTATTGCAAGTGCAGTGATTTTACAATGGTTGTTCTTAGCCTAAACGGTCCTTACACTAACACAACTAAACTATGTGACGGTAACGCTACCCCGGTGAAAATATCAACGCGAAAAATAATAAATAATGCGTTGACTGTCAAAACAGTGTTGCGCGTGCAAAGCGTAAACAGAGAGTAATATGTTGCTTTGCCCAAAAATAGCAGTAACTCCTCGCGTGTAGACGGTCTGGGTGCGTCTCTTATTGCTTCAATGTGTTTGATGACTTTCAGAAGGCCTTCTCGATAGATTCGATGTACTAAGCATTCTAGTGATGTGGTGGTAAACACACACTTCAAACGATTCAGTTTCAATCCATGTCCTCTGATTATCCTAAGGATGCTGGTTGATGCTAGTAGCAGCTCTTGAAAATCTTTTGCAAAAACGATAATGTCGTCATAGAAACTCACAACACTTAGTAGACCTCGAAGAATTTCTTTTTTTCAAAACGTATACAGCTCGTTTTGGTCACATTAGACCATGGGTGGTCGTGTTTAACGTTAGCACTTCTCGGAATTGCGTATCAATTGGTAAGTGGGTGTATGAATCTGTGACGTCCAGATGGCAGAACAGCGTTACACCCTTACCGAACTGGAGACAGTGGACTTTTACCTACCGAGAGACAGGCGTACGTGCAGAGAACATCCGATTTAAGTTATTCTCCTCGGCGAAGTGAAAAATCCATTCGCATCCCAGTAGTGAATCTTGCGTTCCGAATGCTACATACAATTGTTCCTGGTCCGTTACCGATCAGATAGCGAGATGAACCTTGCTTGTCGCTTGGTTGCAATACGAAATGCGGTTTGATCGCTTCAATTTTCACTTCTAGAATCTTCTTATCACTAGATGAAAGATTGTTAATGCGATTCAGCCGTTGCACTTGATCTAAAAACGTTGGGGACTTTTGGCCGCGCACTGGAACAATCCGTAGTCGTTATACACGCTAAAATACGGTATTTCCTGCTCGATAGCAGGCCCAATCCACACCTCCAGTGCCGTCTGGACGAGCATTCCGGATAGCGCCTCCATCAGCTCCTTCTTTTCGATATCTATCGGGGACCGTTTTCTCGGCATAGAGCGTACTTTTCACGAAAGATTGTATGTGCGTGATGACGCTAACCTCACCAAACTGTTAGGCATGTGCGTGCGATGTATCGCGTGTTTTCGTAGGCACCGATGAATCTCCTACAATCCCACTTCTGGCACCAATGTTACATTCTCGAATAAGTGAATGATTGTAGTGAGCAATATATTCTAGAACCACTAAACTAATTTCATTTATTTAACGAGATGATAAATGTGAAAAGATAGTACGAGTATTCTAGCATGTTCACTTGACTACTCTCCAATCTCCACTACTCCGCTCCTTTCATCTTGTTGAAGATGGTCTCGATTTTGGGTATTGTATATTCGTCGAGAATCATTTTGGGATTGATGATAGGTTTGTAATTTCCAGTTATACGAATACCTTCGTTTTTCGTGATTACGATGTGAGTCGGTCATGCCCATTCGGAGTATTTAGTCTACTTTTTCGTGACCAGTGAAACTAGAACATTTGCGATCGGAAGTTTCCAGTGAATATATCGGTAAAGTGTTCTAAAACGTGCAACGTGGATAATGGCGCATGGTGCTCCGGTGTCCTATTGAAGGCATGTTGTTTATAACTTGAAGCGCGATTGTATCCAGTCGTAACGGATCGGTTCGGTAGATGTATCTTTCCTTCAAGATGTACAAACCTTGGCGATGTGGCCGTTACGATTGCACTTGTTGCATCGTGCGGTGCGAAATTGGCATTGACTTCGCAAGTGTTGTCCTTCACAACCGTCATAGGCGTTTGTCCTTGTAGCGATGTTCTCGGATGAATTGTTCGATGGTCGATACACTGTTCGGATGCTTATTACGGATAGCGGGTGCTGCACGACGTTGACGACTTCAGGCACAGGCGTAACAATGCCCAGTTACCGTACTGTGTTGAACCGCTATTTCGAAAGCATCGTTAAACGTCGCTGAATTCTTTGTAATGATGTCGTCGCACATACTGCGTTCTAGAATCCATGCAGCATTTGCTCGACTAGCATCCGATCGAGAAAAGTACCGTGTGCACAGAAAAGGTGCGACTTTCTGTCTGTCTTTGTGTTCTGTTTTAGTCGCAAAATAAACTCGGCTATTGTTTCACCTTTCTGTTGACATATACATATACATATACATATGACTTATGTATTTGTTGTCATGTTGACAACATATGAGACGAGAGAAAAGCGACGAGACATAAGCAAGATGCGTATTAAACCATTGGACCACAATATTATTTACAAATGGCTGGAATGGACAACAAAGACATTTGTACACTATAATAAATTAATATGCGTACAAGCAATAATAAAAGATTAGTAAGCAAAACTTTTGTAAAGAAACTGAGAGCAAAAAAAGATTGGAGGTTGCTTATCATTACCAATCAATTAGATTTGCAATCAAATAGATTTGCCAACTTGGTACCAAAAATCATACAAACAAATCAGAAACACTCCTCTCCTGAGTGTTGCATATGCAGAATGAGTCAATTAATTAATTGATTAATTAACTTAGATAGTCAGTGATTTAAGCATGTATGAATAAACATTGCTTACCTACTAATTTATTATTTTTCTCATTTTTGTAAATTCTCTTTTGATTATTTCCAGATTTTCTTTTTGTATGAATATTTTTTTCGGTCGTAATCTTCATATTCAGATGCCTTATTCGAATAATTATACGTTGTTTATAAAAGGACCTAATAATTTGTATTGGCAAATCTGGATTTTTTTTACGAATCTTAGAAGTACCTTTTTTAATTATTCCTACGGATTTATGCAATATTCCTTCAAGATTCAACTTTTGAAATATTTTTTTTCATCTTATATCCTTGCCAAAGAAAACACTCAGAAGGGGCAAACAAACCACCTACCGAAAGATGTTGAACGAACGTAGGAAGCCGCGAGTAATTGTGATCACTTGTTAATTTAAAAGTGTGTTTTCGTAAATCTAATTCTGGGAATTGTTTCTGGAATTTATAAGCAAGATATCCAATAATATATTCCAAGCCGTCACTATCTTGCTCTGGTAGTTCTATTGCATTGCTACTGAGAGAACTCATAGTGTCACTGGCGCTTTGGAATTGATTATCAAAATCAGCATCATTTGATTGTAGATCAGACAGGTGAGGCATTACATCTTCATCAGAGAACACGTAAACAGATATGAAATAGTCATTTCCTTCGTTATTTTCTTTTTCTGAGCCATCGTGATTTGTAGTTATTAATGCTTCGTCTTCTTGAATTGTAGTAATTGGTCCCAAAAAAGTTTGATTGTGGATAAATTTGGGAGATTTTCCTAATATAATTCTTTTCATACGTTGGATGCAACTTAATGGAGAAGGTTGATCGTATACTCCACTTATTTGTCGCAGTTGAGAGAAAAAAACTTTTCCAATACGTCTTGATTGAGCTGAAATGAAACATTTTACAGAAATAGTTATTTATCATTCATATTATAAAAAATTATTTGTTTACCTTATGCGTTGACAAATATCTGATATTGTGCTTCTCTTTCCTGTGATCAAAAAGCTTTTGAAGGGACTTAATGTTCATAAGTAACGATTTCTGAAATACTTGCATACTCGATTTACCAATCACTACAATATTAGATATAATCTCAAACATTTCGTTAAGTGCACTTTTCTGATTGTCATTTCCTGTGTATCCACAGGACACCATCACCCTTGGTGTCAAGCTTGGCAACTGGAGAGTAGGAGTTAGATATATCGAACCATACATTTACTTTATCAATAAAGTCGGCTAAATTAAAGACATCGACATTATTCGGATAGTACCTTCACAATGCAACAGTAGTAGAACGAGAGAGAAGTTGTGTTGCTCGTCGGACGTTTTGTTTTTCTTGCGGAGTCATTATAATATGGCTTTTATTCAATTTGAATAAAGGAGTAATTTCTGCCTGATTTCTTTTGGCAATAAGATCAAAAAGGAGATCCGATGAAATTTTTTTACCATTATAATGAAAACCATAATCCACTAGCCAGTTTCTTAAATGCTGTAGTAAGTGCGGTGCGTCTGGGAACGCATACACTTTCTTTTTTGTGGCAGGGAGCAAAAAATATGGGCTTTCACATCTATCAACTCCCAACTCATTCCAACAGCCTATATTAGCCTGACAGTTATCGCTAACAATCGCAACTACATTTATGATTTTCTAATGCAATTTTGTTATTATTTCCACCATAATTTGCCTGGCCATTTTTTGATCGAACCCGATAAATATTGGTTGCTTCCATTTAGCAAATAACCCTCGAGCCATTACCACTTGCAAATAATTATATGGTCCAATGATTTGAATCGCATTTTATTATCTGGTTAACTTTCATCTCATCAAAGTGTTGCGTCTGTGAATGATGTGTGACCTGTGTGTGTGGGGCTGAAAACTGGTCGACAGTCGTGCTTTAACTGGAGCTGCACTTGAGCCTTAGTGCTTAGGCCCGTTCCACGAAAAACCTGCTGGAAACTGCTGCTGTGTGTTGCTGGGTATAGCTGCTTCACTACAAATCTTGTTGCAAAAACTGTCCATTGGGATTGAACCAAGATTGAAAAGTTCGATCAAATCTTCTCCCAGTCCACCACGTCCACGATATGTTCACCGTCACTACTCGGATTGTAGCCGTCTTTGTAATGCTTCCGATCTGGATGTTGACCTGAAACTCTCCACACATCTGCAATCCTGCTCCTGTAGCGGTTTTAGCTTGAACTGCAGGTAGAGTCAATGATGGTTTTCCGAAACGCTGCCACAATTGCCGGTTGATGATCAAAATATCGGAACCCGTATCTAGCTGAAGCTCAGCGGGGGTTTCATTAATCGTCAGCTTTACTACTTGGGGCGCCCACGAACAGTGCACACGTTGACTGTGACGACACGCAAGTTGGCTTGGGGCTTTCCTTGAAATTTTTGCTGATGTTTGTGTCGATTGGTTCTGTTGCAGTGGCTCTCTCGATGCCCTGTTCGACCACAATCACGACTCTTAAGCGATTTGTAGGAGCATTCGCTCACCCAATGAAGTGCTCCGCATAACCAACATGGGTTTGTCGGTTTGTCCTTTCTGTTGTTATATTGCTGATTTTGACACTGCTAATGCTCTTGTCGATGGCCCTGTTGATGCTGTTGGTCAAATCGAGACGCTGGCTGCTGATGTTTTATTGCTAAGACTTTT
>CM028118.1:17420989-17440857 GCA_016170025.1 Anopheles vaneedeni | reverse complement strand
TACGATTTATTAATAGCAGCTTTGTGCAACAACATCTTAGTACTTTTCCAATTTTGGATCATAACACATCAGAAATAAGATCTAGGGTATTCATGTTTTTATTATTAAGGTGATTTTTTTTATCAAACATGCGTACTATTTTCATGGTTTTGTTCTTTGAAACTTGAGGTTGTGTTTGTTGTTTTTTTTTAATTTAAAATCGTGTGAAATCTTCCAAAGATACGGGCGAAGCTGGATGCCGGATTTCTACCGACTAAAAGCACACGATGTTTTTAGAGTCCTCATCTCCCCCAGGTTGATACCGCGAGGTGTTTTGGGGGAAGGGACATGACTCCTTTCTGGAGCATTAACGCGGCTAAGCGACTATGGCTTGCACTTTTAAACGGCGATCTTTACCGTGCACACTGGTGGGTAGGCTAAATCAGCTTCTGCTGCTCAGCTACAGTGCTTCATGCACCTCTCTCTATAGTGGTAGGTCAAAACTAACGACCCGCGGTTGTCGCTGAGGTAAAGGCCGCCTCCTCGTCTGACGACATGGGACGACGTCGCAACCCGCCTTCTTCGGTGACGGGAAGATCGGCTGGGATTGGAGGATCCACGGGAAACTACCCGACTTGCGAGAATGGCCAGAGTCGGTGGTGAGACCGGACCGTTTAGCTTCCAGCTGTATTGTTGAAGGCTGTAGAGGGGACTACCTCACACAAAGTATTCCAGTTTTTGTGACTGCTCAGCGCATATTGTTGAATAGTGTCTGCCGTTACTTGGGGGACCCCCCATCAAGCAGCAGTGACTCTCTCGCGTCCGTAAAGCTCGGGCACTCAAAGGATTCAACGATTCCAGGACAATGGGAACAATCCGGAGATGAGGTGAACTTCATGAGGCACTCGCGGAAGAAAACCCGTGTCCTGACAGCACCTGCGCCAGGTGAAAGTTCACCTTTCTATGCTTCCGTTCAACCTACGACGCTCTGTCGGGAATAACACGGTGAGCCCATCGGAAGCATGCTCGTCTTCCGCGTCCTCATCCCAGTTCTGCTGCCATTGCCTGAGCGTCACCTTCGGAATAGCAGTCTGGAGAGCAGGTTGATAAACTCGTGCGTCTTCCTGCAACGAGCATGCAGATGGGGATCATCCCACCCAGCATTGTAGCAGTCTCGTATGTTACGGTGCGAAATGTACTGGCGACACCAATGACTCCAGTCTTCTGTACTTTTTTCCAATTTTCTTCGACTCGCCTGATTGTCAACTCCCCTGTGTCGCACGGGTGCCCCCACACAGCCTTGACCACACGCAAGGCTTTCTCAGCGGCGTACTCCACATGTGGCTGCCAGGATAGGTACTCCTCAAGGATTACTCCGAGATCCTTGCTGATCGACGTTCGAGATCACCAATATTGACTGGTACCTCATTATGACCTTTTCGACTACTGATCATAACAATTTCGGTCTTTGAAGGATGCCAGTTTGTAAGGAATGGATCTCCATCCAACTCGGAATCCGACTCTTCCGTGGCAGCTTGCGGTGTGATGCCGGGAACAAGCAACACAAGATCATCGGCATACCCAACAATTCGTGAGCCCTCCGGGAGTCGTACCGAGAGAACACCGTCGTACATTACATTCCAAAGTGTAGGACCGAGTATGGAGCTCTCTGGCACTCCCGCAGTGATGATACGGCTAACGGGACCTTGATTTGTATCTCCTCAGGATACTCTGGAGAGACTCTGGGACCTCCTTCTCCTGTAGCGCGATTGCCAATCGCCCTCCTCCACCTGGCCGAGTTGAAAGCACGTTTCGCACATCAAGAGACACTACCATGAGGCATCTCTTGCGCACGGTTATTAGTGCGCCTATAGAACATCGCTTGTCTTCTCTGATCCATCACTTCCTGAACTACCTGGACAGTTGATTTCCCCCATCGGGAAACCAAACTGAGCCGGGGAGAGTCTCGGTGAACATGGGTTCGCAAGATGTTCGTTGAGGCGGCTAAGGATTATGCGTTCGAACACTTTAGCGACAGTGTTTGTGTTTGAGCTAAGGATGTGTAAACCGAGTGAAGATGAATGAGTGAATTAAAACTTTCTAATGAGTCATTTAACTCTTGAAA
Organism: Anopheles vaneedeni; assembly: GCA_016170025.1. Lineage (NCBI taxonomy): Eukaryota > Metazoa > Arthropoda > Insecta > Diptera > Culicidae > Anopheles > Anopheles vaneedeni. The sequence goes on along the minus strand of CM028118.1, from coordinate 17,438,753 downwards.
GAGTCATCAATCTTTGCGGCGACGTGTGACTCATTCATGAACTTATGATGTCACTGAGTAGAGTCATTTTGTTTAAATATTAATATCATTGACGCACATGCAAGAATTGAGTTTGACAGCCCTGGAAGGCTATCCGAGGTAAGAAAAGGAGTATAAAAGGAGCAGCGATTAGGATATCATAATAAAAACTCCAATTTTCCCTGCCCTTTACACACATACATTCTCATTCTACTAACCCCTTATCCTTTTAAATTTCACTAAAATATTTGCTGATAAAAATAAAACAAAAAAATATATATAAAAGAACCCACAAGACTTTTTTTATAATAAACATAATTAACAACGGAGAAACAAAATCCAAAACAACACCTTCAATAACATCATTTACTGTTTATAAGGAAATTAAGTGTGCTTCAATTTGAATCGATAAAAAGATTTTTTGTTACACATTTGAGTGTAACAAGCAGCTTAGTTTCACGCAATAAAGAGGGGTGGATATTTTGGTTTTCACTTTTTTTCGCGCCGCATTGTTTCCTCTCAGTTGTTTTTATTTGAGGAGACAAAAAAAATGCTCCAAGATTGTTTTGGGCACCACCAATTCAGGCAGGACACTCAACGCAAGGAAATATGTTGCTTAATTAACGATATTTATCATTTCGCTTCCTTTTCGGTGAGTAAAATTCCGTACAATGTTTGCAGATAGTTGTTTATATTACCCGTTCCGGAAGCAAGCAATTGACTCGCAGCACCAAAATTACAATGGCGTACAGATATGCGGTGGGTGTTGTTTTTTTTTGTTAAAGACTTTTTGACTAAAATAAATGAAATGGTATCTGTTGCGTTCCATTCTATAAATTGCCACTGGTCACGTATTAAGAAGTGGAAAAATGAGTATCAATTATTTAACCGCAGGATTTATCATGGGGATGTAGCATTGAATGAAATGTAACAAAGTAACTGATGTTTGTTATTACTACTCATAACTTTAAAACTTTCGTTATTTAATTTTTATGTATATTAGTTGAATAACTTATTTTACTGACAATGAGAATAATTCCACATTAATTGTTTTTAACCTGTACTAACCATGCTCGTCCACAATGTATTGCGTTGAAACGCTGAAGAGCTTATATTCAAATCGCGTGGTCGTTAAATTCGATTAAATTTTTGCACACTATATTCAATAGAGCATCGAATATGCTTTGTTTCGGCATTGAATAGTGAATGCTTCACTGCATTTAATCGTCCGTTACGGTGCGTAAACATTTAATCTCTCTAATTAATACGGATCGTCCTTCTCGTTAACAAACAGCTCTGCTACAACCGTCGCTTTGAGCTACGGCTCTATACGGCTCTATACGGACAGTAAGGTTATAAACCTGACAAAGAACACCAAGCGGTTAAGGTAGCTTATATATACTTAGAAGGACAAAACCACCAAACATTACGAAGTGCTAACATAATGAACCCACGCTGAAACTAGTACAATTGATTTGTTTCCCGTACCAAATGGCTTGTGTTGCTGTTGAATAACATTGTTAGACACATCTCGTAGAGGAAATTGTGATTTTTATGAATTTATAATGGCAATGATAATATCGTTAACTATTTCGTACACCTTTCGGTTATGACTTAACGCATCCCTATCATCATCTTATAACTACCATTAACCACTACAGTGCACGCTGGTCATTTGCCGCGATGAAATGAAAAAAAACAAAATTAAATAATTGGCAAACCAAACAAGGATTTTCAATCTATAAGATTAATCTAAAAAAACTTCAAAAATTCAAGTCTCTAACTAATCTGGTTTCTGAGAACGAGGCTGTCAAAGTCAAGATTTGTGAAAAAAATGTATTAAAATATGTTTGAAAAATTTTACTTAAAACCATTCTTGGAGTTCTTTAAAAAAAAAAAAAAATCATAAAATAATTGGCATTTACTTTTGCATTGCTTTTCCTTCTGTAATGTAGTGAAACGAAACGTTTGAAACATAAGAGCCAAACGAATATACTGCTCGCTCTGCGTAGAAAAAAGTTCTATAAATTAGAAAATTTCCTTTTTATAAATTGATTTATTTTAATGCCAATTGGCTGAAATAAGCTTGTTTTCACTCAAATAATGCTTTAAATAGAAACATTAAAAAAAATTAATATATAAAAAAAAAATTAAAAAAAAAAATAATAAATATTGAAATAAATAAATTAAAAAAAACTAAAAACTTGAAAATTTCAAAAGGTTCATTTTTGCACCAACTTTTGCCTATAACTCTGTTGGTATCCAACGGATCGCCAATCTTTAACCTGTGGTCGATAGATGGCACCAATGGCTACATTTTCTTCTTGGACGACCATGGTCTCAGATGTCCGTGTCGGAAGTTATTCGAGGAACCAAGTTCCTTACCCTGTTTGAGAAAATGTAAAATTTTCCTCATTTTTGAGCAATTTACCAAAATTGAAAAATGTGATATATTTTAATGGGAATTCATTGCAATAAGTTTCATTTCACTCAAATAATGCTTAGAATTAAAAAAAGAATAAAAAATCAGAAAAAAATTTACAAAAAATTTTCAAATCGAAAATTTCATAAGGCTTACCCCTTACGTTTTTTTTGAGAAATTTTGCAAAAAATTAAATTGATTAATTTTTAAGCCAATTGGTAGAAACAAGTTTATTTTCACTCAAATAATGCTTTAAATAAAAAAAATTGTAAAAAATAGTAAAAAATCTCACATTTTCGTTCAACTCATTCGCACATTTTCGTTCAACACACGAATTTACTTGTTTTGCAACTCGACTCATCACGGCTATAACGACTAATAACGACTTATGCGCTCTGATTTGACTCACTAAAAAGAGTTGATATTCTCATCTCTAGTATCAACTAGTGTTGTGCTAAATGAATCTTTTGAAAATAGTGATTCATATGAATCTTCTGTGAAAAGTCGTTCAAAACATGAGCAAACACCTAAAATATTCCTCAATGTTCAGCAACTCAAAGGAATATTCAATGATTCATGTCCTTAAACGCTAAGGATTCATCATTCAATGAGGATTCATGACTCTTCAGAATAAAGATTCACTTCAAAGAGGCGTTTAGATTCTTGACTCTCAACACTAGTAGCAGCAGCTTCATAGTGACAAATATTTAGCCGCCCACCGTCCCATATTCAAACATTTTCAATTAGTTACTCGGATACTCGTTTACCGCAACCGGAAGGTATGAGGACCGATGGTTTCGGTTGCTTTTGGGACGGTTCCATCACCTGCCAACCAGAAAAAGGTATTGCGTTAAAATAAGTTTCCCACTGAAAACGCACTCGCGGTAGAGAAAATATTTAACCTCAAGATAGCACAAACTTCAATTTTGATATTTTCCAGGACCCATTCCCATTCATTGCGGGAGTGTGTGTGTGTTTGTGGGCGCAAATGATTAAACAGTGAAAAAGCATATGAAAACATTGGTAACTGAGTTGTAGTAGGAAAGGCAGTTGAATGTGTTTGTTGTTTTTTTTTTTGAAAAACGCCTAAGAAAGGGACAAAGGGAATGGTGAGAAAGTGACCTTTCTCGAGGACCACGGTACGTTTTGCTCATTTTTCTTCTTCCGCCTGTTGGGTTTTGTTCAAAAAACGGGATCTTCTTTGATAANCGAAATAGTTTCGTTCCAAATCTCCAAATGTCTTGAAGTATCATTTTTCATGAACTTTTTGCAAACATTTTCAAAATTTAAGCTTAAATTCTACACAAATCAGAAATACGCAGATATATGCATAAACAATATTAAATTTCCTTTCTAATTCACAAAAAAACTATCAAAATCATCCAGTACTTAATGAATTACATTGAATTAAAATTTGCCAAAAAAACATACTTTTTTTTAAACATTTTTTAACTAATCTTGATTTGACCGTGTTTGGTTTGCTTCTAGTTGAAAGTTGTTTTTTTTTATTTCATCCCGGCAAGTTTCCATCATGCAGTGGCCACATCTTATAACGCTGATGAGACGACTATCGGGCCTTTAACTGCACACGCTGCGTATTCCACAGCATAACCAAGACTGAAATCTTTAAGATGTGTAGGCAGTGTTCCCTGATTTATTCTTTCTGATCGACGAAGGTTCATGTTGGCGTCTTCTTCGTTATTTTCTGCTTCGTAGTACTCTTCTGTGAAGGGTATCAGCTCGATATCTGCTGCATTTTCTTTGATTTCGTTTTCCTTTTTCTCCTGCTCTGTATGAGCTTGTACTTCCACCGATGCTGTTTCGTTTTCCAACTCAATGAACCGGGCATCGCGGTTCACCGTTATCCGATCGGTTTCAAGATCCACAAAACGGTATGCTTTCTGATCAATCGCGTAGCCAACATACCGAGAAGAATGAACCGAGAGAAATCGTCTATTATGACCATGAAATCCTTGTTGCCATTAGGTGTGGTGTTCTGCATGGGTCCACAGATATCGTATGGAAAATGTCCAGATCCTGCGACGGCTTTCGGTGCACAACAGGAGGAAACGGCAATCGAGCCGACTTGGCTTCCATACAACAATCACACACCAATCGCAATCCGCAATACCGGTAGCCATATGTTCTTTCAACACTCGTTTAGAAGCAGCCCAATCTAGATGTCCAAATCGTCTGTGCCACTAGTGCTGGCAATTCACTTTATGCTGACCATGCAATACGGCCATCGAAGATTCAACTACGTTGAGATAATAAAGCCTACCGTGTCGCGTTCCGGTAGCGGCCACTTCACCATCTGTGTTCCCTATTTTGCAACCGTCACTATCTGTTGGGTGAATCCTACGTTGAGTAATTTTATTAAACTGCTGTTTCTACTTGAGCGGACGGACACAAAAAGAGGTCGTTATAATATTTTCATTTCGAGCCCATTCCTGCTGCAAGACCCGCAATATATGGGTGTATCCTCTTACTATTTCCCTCCACCGATCTGCGCTACTGAGCAACTCGTCATCCAGATTATCCAGTGTAACGGGACAATCATCAGCATGCGACCAGAAAGAACAGAACACCTGCAGTGATACGACGTTTAACGGGCTTAAATGAAACCCGTGTTCGGAGCGTAGGTCCGTTCATCACGACCTGCTCATGACCTGCCTATTAGTGATCTGTTTTTCCTTTCCGCTACTCCGTTAGACTGTGGTGAATAGGGTGTCGTAAATTGAGGTTCAATACCTTCTTTTTGATAAAAATCTAGCAGCTCTTTGTTATTATATTCTTCCCTCCGTCAGATCTTAAGTACTTGCGGTTACTGCCAAACAAGTTTTTCACCCATGACACGTATTCCATAATTTTATGTTTCACATCTGATTCGTTGTTATGTAGAAAAATTGTCGAATAACGGCTGTAATCGTCGATTAGCGTTACGATATATTTGTTGCCACTTGGTGTTTCGAGTGGAGTGGACCACCTACGCATATATTTATGACATCTAAAACTTTTGGAAATGTTTGTTCTTATCTTGAATGGAAAGGTAATCTTGTAAATTTTCCTTTTAAACATGTTTCGCATTCATGTACTGTTGCGTCCTGCAACAGCTATAGCTTGCGTCCTGCAATTTTCTTTCTCTTACAACAAGCTTACACGGATTTCTTAACCGGTTCTACAAAAATCGTCGTGATTTTATTCACCGAAAGGTGTAAAAAAAACCGTCACTTGTTCTGCTCGCTTAGCTCTGGCTTCGCCCGGGCCCTGCTCTCGTCGTGATCCCGACGTGGTTTTAGACTCCGGCCGGGTAATCGGAGAGTAGCGCCCTCTGGTGGATCACTTTTGTAACCTCGCGCAGTTGCTAGCAACCCAAGGTTGTTAGCGACATGTACTATACCACATTTTTTATACTCAATCCCCGTCACCATTTTACCTTGGATCATTGATTCGATGCCTTTCCATTCTCGATGTTCAAACGTTCGATGAAGATTATGTTGACTATCTATCTGTGTGATAATTCTCGATCATCGCATTCGCCGATTCTGCATGTCCCAGCACGTACAATCCACTGCGTTCCTCAACCACTGCCTTTACGTTCGCTGTTAGGTCGGGGGCAAATTGCACGTTACTCAGAGTTATTGATATTCGTTCGCTTTATTTATTTACTCCATCAACTTTGCACTAGATTTTTCCTTGTACCCATATTATTCAACCATCGGCTATTGTTATAGTTTCGGCAAGACATTCTGTGAATTTGACGAAACGCTTTTTGTCTCCTGTTATATGTGTGGTTGCTCCGCTGTCCAAAATCCATCCACGTTCTTTCCATGTACATTTGTGACAAATGCAAAGTTTGCTTCGTCTTTTGTTTTCTTGTATGTGTTGGCCTTACCATGGCGGCAGTCCTTTTCCATATGACCCAGTTTTCGACAGTAATTACAAATAATTACTTGTCTCCTCGGCTTGAAGCTTCGGCTATGAAACGCTTGTACACTGCCAATCTATTTTGTTCATCGGTTATTCTCGCCTTCACCGATTCCAGTGAAATGCTGTTTTCAGGAGCAATGTCCAATGCTGTTACCAAACCGTCGTACGATGGTGTTGCGAAAGGTGTTGCTTTACCACTATACCTTCGAAATTGATTGGCTCACTATCGATGGGTTCTAAACGACTTAACATGTCTGCTACATGGTTTTTTGCGCCGGATAAGTGTCTGAAATCCGTGGTGTATTCACTTCAACTTCATTCATTTCATTCACTTCACTTCAAAAGTGGTTGGCTAGTAGTGATGATTTGATCAATGGTCTTTGCTTTTGTCTATTTGCGATTAACGTTAAGCATGGTTAAATCTTTGTACTCGCTTAATATTTCAGCAATTGGTGATGTTGAATCTTACGATTTGATAACTGGTTCGGAAACAATGCTGTTGTTTGTAATTTCCAAATGTGCGTTGTTATCGATGATTTGGTTTTATCGGGTATCTACCAAACATCGCGATGGCTTAAAAAATCTGCGCCGATGATTGATAACTTTACATCTGCTATTGTGAATATCTAGAGAAATGGTGACGCAGGCCAATGTTAAGTGTAAGACGTTTTGTACCAAATTTATCTACCTTTGTCCCGTTTCCGGCGAAGTGATATTTCGTTGAATAAATATCACGTTCCTTTAATGCTGGCGGGATAACGGAAACGTCTGCTCCTGTATCGATCAGGAAATTTTGGTGTGTAGTTTGGTTCGGATGACTGTCGCGTCGATTCCATGAACACCGATGCTGTTGGTGCAGAAGATCGCAGAGTTTCTTGGTCAATTCGGCGACTTGTGATTCGAATGATGTTTGTTTTTGGGTGGATGATGTAGCTTGTGCAGAGTCTATTTCATTTCTTGGAGCTTCCATGTTTTTGTCAGCAACCTTGGCTTGTTCGTCAAGGGTAGCCGTTGACATGGCAGCATGGATAGAGCGAACTGTCGGAGGTAGTGCTCGGACCTATATGTTGGCCAGTATCTTAGCATTGCATTCCACACCACCTGTACGACGCATCTGCGATAGTCTGCAATTGGGTTTTTGATCACCGAGCGTTACTCCTGCTAACAAAATGGAAATCGTATTGGTCTCGGATGGATGGAAATGGGCGATTACGTCGGTTTTCAGTGTAGAGTACCGATCTTGGGTTGTCATTTCACGGAATCAAAAAATGGTGGAACGAGTGCGCGGTGCAACGATGAGTGCGTTGAATTTGCTTTTGTTCGATTTAATGCCGTTTGCTTCGAACGCTACCTCGAGGCAAATAAACCGCATGTCTACGTCATCGCCGTCGATTTCGTTTTTGGATTCGCTTTCGGGATTGATTTTTGCACGTTGGGTAACGTCTACGTTACTTAAATCGCTTGCCGGATTCTTTTTTGCACGACGTGTACGCGTTTGCTGCTTTTGTTGAGTGCGTTTTGACGGAGCAGAATGCGTTTTTTTTTGGATTGGGCGCGGTACGCGGTTTCACAGTATGCGTTTCGTTTTTGCGTACGCAGGGCCGTTGAAAGTGTTTTTTTTCTCACGGGGTCACCAATACAGTCGATTTATCTGAGTCCAATATTTACGCCTATCGTTGTATTGACATGTATATGTTGGATTCACTTCGTCCGGGCATACGCGAGGTCTGTTCTCGTGAGGAGTTGATCGCTGACTGGTGAATTGTCCTGACATGGTCTTACGACCAAATCAAAATTTTTTGATTCCGTCGGATGGTCGTGTACGACAAGTTGAACTCGCTTGTATAAACGCGAAATAGGTGTTATTTTATCGGTGTTCATGTAAACAAATTGTTTTAACTGCAAATTCAAAAAAATCGTACGACCAAATCGGATGAGCAACGATATCCCTACGGTTTGGTGGTACGAGCAAAATAGTCGTACGACTGAGCAATGCCACCAGCCACAATCTTCGATTCCAACTCTTTGAGACATTTGATAGATAAAGTTTTGTAAAAGGACCATTAGCTCCAGCTATTGCTCACTCACACTGCTCCATCACTACAAATAATATCAATTCCTACTGCATGTTTTTCGTCTGCTTTTAACCGGTAAAAATGGGATTATATGCAATTACTTTTGAAGGAACTTCATGATAAGCAGAAGATGTTAATAATTGAAACTAAAGATGAATGTTGAAAGACGTGACTCTGATGTTGAATGTTGAATGATGAACTGTAAAAAAGTAAAGTAACGGATCGAATTAAAAAAAAGAACTGTAAACAAAATTTAAGTTAAAATAAGGCAAGTACTCTTCAACGGCATACATGACTCCTGATTTGACAGAGTGATTAGAAGTTAAGTGTATTAGATCAGAGTGATTAGAAGTTAAGTGTATTAGATCAGAGTGATTAGAAGTTAAGTCGTAACGTTGATGATGCATGAACTTAATTTTAGTGAAAGGATAATTAACTATGTTTTAAAGATGAGCGTATGTTATATGAATTAAATAAAGAATTGAAAATGAGAAAACAGTTACGTGATAGCAACACATTTCATGTGTAACATTTGACACCATTAATAAATAGAATACAATCTTTTCTGGTTTGTATTCCAGTACAATCACACGCTTTTTTTGTTGTTTTTTTGTAACAATGGGTAATATCATATTTTTAAAAGACGGTTTAAACAACATGAGCGGTCTGCGATACACTTACTATATTTTGCTGAGGTAAGTAACCATGTTGCGTTGTGGCATACTGCTACCCTCATTACATTATCCATTTTCAGAAATTTACGAAACCATTTTCAGGATTGCTTGCATGGCTTAGCATACTGTTTCCATGAAAATTAGAAGATTGTAGAAATTTTAAATGATTGTGGAAAATTAATTGGAGTGTACAAAGTGTACCAAAGGTACCAAAGGTACCCACCTTGAAGGGCGGCTTGCGGCTACAAACCAATACCTCCAAGATAGGTTATGTGGGATTCATCGTGACGCTAGGCCCGTGAATTGGATCCGGCAGCCGATGGGACCCTAAACCACTCCTCGACCTGATCCGAAATCTGCCGATGAGCTGAGGTGCGTAGTACTCCATGCAGGAACGTTTGTGCGTTGCACCCATCCTGTTGACGCGCTGCTGCTTCGTGCCTACCTTCCGCTGCTGCTACTCAAATCCGCCCATCCGTAGCCGCTACTTCTGTAGTTCTTAGTAACTACTAAGTTACTTCGCTAACTTAGGGTCTTAGCTCCTGCTGCTGCTCTGATTTCTCGTCGCTGCTGTTGCTGCTTCCGTTATTGTCGTCCTTTGTTGCGGTTGCGGCGGCTGCTATTGCTGCCTTGTTTGTTCCGTGTTCCGCCGTCGTTTTTGTCGTCTCTGTCTTGCCGTTGGTGGACTTTCCTCGTTCCACCTCACTTGGAGCCCAGTCATTCAAAAGCGAGCTCATGCGGTCTAGTTTCATTTGTTCTCATGGTCCTTGACGGGTTTGTTCGGAGTCCGCCGCGAACCAACTTTATTTCAGTTCGTGTGCAATATACAGTAGAACGTCGATTATCCGAGGGTGGATTAACCGTGCGCCCAAAATTGACAGCTGTTCAACTGTGGTGAACATTTGTACTGATGTCAGTTTGTGTTGAGAAAAGCGAAACTTTTCTCAATCAACTAAAGCAGGAATTTTCGAACTTTCTTTTTTTTGTTTAAATTAAGTATCAGAACAATTTTATTAATGCGTGTAGGTGGGGGGTTCAAAAATTGGTCCTTCTCTGACCGTCTCACGATTGCTACTGTCCTATGCTTGTTCTGTTGGTACATATGTTCGGCGCGCATACAAATTATTAGCTTATTTGGGCATCTTTAATTAGATGTTCACGTTGGTTTGTTTACAATGTGCGCATGTAGGTCTGTAATTATGCGCAATACAAGGACAGTGAATCGTGCCAACATTTCATCCCGTAAATTCTATTGCCGTTAAGAATTTGCTTACAAGTAGCACGATTATTAAGGTACACATTTCTACTAAATATTTTCGCCGTTTATCCCTAATCCACTACTCAATTTCAGTTTTCAATACTGCTATCTTGACTACTGCTCTTTTTAAAAGTTTGCCCGCGGCTGTACGCACTACAGCTGGTCATATTCGACTATCGCTACCCGCGTGTACTTCCTTTAATATCGCTCTGATCCAGTCCTTCCTGTTGCTCTCCGTAATGAACACCAAATCACCAATGCGAATCGAAGTCGCATCGTCATGCCACTTGATTCGTAGGTTGAGACTGGGGAAGTATTGTTTAAGCCATCGATCCCAGAGGGCATTCGTTAACACACGGCTTCTTGCCAAGAATTGCCTAGAAGAAAATGGTTCGAAGTGTGAGCTTCTTCGTTTTCTGATGTGAGTGGCATATAGCATAGTGGACGCGAATTAATGAGATTCTCTGCATCCACCAGCACCGTATGCAGTACCTCATCGTTCAGACTCCACTCGTTATCAAGCGCCTTTAGTGCCTCCTTGACACTTCTTACCATTCGCTTCTATACACCCCCCATATGCGGTGCTGATGGTGGGTTAAACGACCAAGTGGTACGAGCGTTGGTAAAAGTATCGGCAGCTCCGTAGTTCATTGCGGTAATTTCTCGTTCCAGCTCGTTGCTTGCACCCACAACATTTGTACCATTATCGGAGAATATTTGGGTCGGTGAACCTCTCTGTGACACGAACTTCCTTACTGCTATGATGAACGAATTAGTAGACAGTTGATACGCGACTTCCATATGTACTGCTCTAGTGACCAGCCATGTGGCATACGTGGGTGAGTGTGAGTACTAAGTCGTTCCGCCGGTAGTGGTGCCATTCGAGGAAGATACTGTTTGGTTTTGTATACTTTGCACTGTTGGCAGCTTTTCTTCCTTCTATCAACTAGCGATCGTTGATATAATATGTAATATCCCTGGCGAATCTCATTCACGACCGTTTCTCGATTGGCATGATCCGATTTTCTTTTATGTTTTGATCGTCGTTGTACAGAGTTTTAAATTCGCTACCAGAGCAATCTTGTTGGGCCACACGGAGTAGAAAGGTTTCGGCCTTGCGGTATTCTTCGCTACTTAGAGGGACTTGTTGCTTTGGCCGATCGTCTAATTTGCTTAGCTTGACGTTTAGTAGCTTTTAACGTCTCAATGGGGAGCCCTTTGGCCTTGGGACGACAATTATTTGCGAATCGGTACACTGAAGCTATCCATTTCGAAAATCGTTCGATATCTATTAAGGGGTTTTCATTTACGACAAGATGCGTTTGTACCGTTCAGCGCTCTTCTGATGGTTGTTTGACCTGTTTCTGTTCTGGTCAATCTTCTGGAGGGAGATACAAAAAGGATGGTCCCTTATACCATCTGCCATTAACGTCTAGTTGCGTGTCTTTACTCCACTTGGTTAAACAATCGGCTGTGTTTTCTTTTGTAGGCACGTATCTCCACATTTCCGGTTCCCTCAAGGAAAGTATCTCTCCAGCCCGACAATCAGCAAACTGCTTAAATTCTCTGGGCGGCGACTTAATCCACGAAAGTACCAATTCGGAATCGCTATGGATAAATTTTTCTTTTATCGGAATAGTGTGGTTCTCGCAAATTGTTGCCATCAGTCTCCTAATAGCTAACTCCTAATAGCGCTCCTTGCAGTTCCATCTTCGGGATTGTGAGCTGCTTTAGTGGGGCAACCTTGCAACGTGCCATAGCCAAAGAGCAGTGTATCATTCTATTCTCTACTATACGAAAGTAGGCCGCGCATCCATAGCCTAGCTCACTTGCGTCCGTAAATACGTGAAGTTGTAAAGAACTATAGGCTCTAGGGTTTGCATTACCGAGGTAGCATCTTGGTAATAGTTCACATCATCGCTGCCATATCACAAAATCTGCGTCGGACATTTCCGAGTCCCATGCCAAATCAGTTCTACAAAGATGCTGTATGAGCATACGGCTGGGGCTAATAATCCTAGCGGATCGAAAAGACTCATGACAATCCGAAGAGCTATTCTTTCTGTTGGTCGTTCGCCTTGAGAAACGTATTGTACAAGATCGTGGCGCCAGTTTGCGGTAAACTTAAACACATCTTCAACTGGATCCCAGGCCATGCCATGTACACGCCGTTGGTTTTCCGCATTGGCACAGTCAACAATGTTCAATGCGCGTTTGATAGCTTCATCTTTTGTGTCACAACTATCAAAATAATTGTCCATATATATTTTGTGCTGAATGGCTTTTGCTGACTGCGGGAATTCAAGGGCGTTTTGTTGTGCATTTCAGTGCATTATGTATTGTGCGGAGCAAGGAGAACAGGATGCGCCAAAAGTCGCGACATCCATTATATAAATCGAAGGTTGCTTGGTAGGGTCGGATCGGAACAGAAACCTTTGAGCATGGGAATCTTCTCAACATATCCTTATTTGATGGAACATTTTCTCTAAATCCCTTCCAAACGCCACTCGTCTCTCTATAAAGCACTCCAGGTAGCGTTACCAACAGGTCAGGTCCCTTGAACAATAGAGGGTTTAAAGAGACATCTTCTGCTTTAGACGCTGCGTCCTAGACTAAACGCTTCTTGTTCGGTTTACGCGAATGAGATACCACATTCAGGGCAAGGTACCAAATGCAAGGCGGATTCGCCGAATCTAATAAGCTTTGCGTGGCTTTGTGCGCGTAACCCATTTTCAGATACTCTTGTACTTGTTGGTGAACGTTCTTGCCAAGATCCGGATTCTTCTGTAACTTTCGTTCTAGGCTTTGTAAACGCTTAAACGTCATGGGGTAGCTGTTGGGAAATTTCACCTCATCCGCAAAATGTCTTTTCAATAGGGTATTCAATTCACTGTCACTATCCGGTTCCGGTGGTCGATCAGGTTCGTTGTGATGCAACAGGATGTTGGTTGTGCCGGTGTTGATGGAGCCGTCCACGGCCCAACTTCTCACTACTTCTCAATGCTACTGGCTCCCTCGGTTGACCTTTGTGGATCTCAAGCGGCGTCATCAGATCCAGATGTTGCAGCTCGATTAGCAGCTTTGGCTCATCTTTCAGAAACGACTGTATTGGCAGATTCTAAAAGTGAGGAAAGCGTGTGGTTAGATTTTTACAGTCGAGTTCTTGAAACGGCAAACTTAGCTTCTCCATGGTATGAGCGCCAGCAAGCTGGGGAGCGGCAGCTCCCGTCTCTCACTTACATCTGCACGTTCACCATTTCCGAGTCGAGCCGACACCAAGTCGGCGGGTAAGATCAGCATCCATTAGTGTGATGAACGACCCCTCGTCTAGAAAAGCGAGTGTTTCAATACTATTTCCTTTATGTTGCGCTGTGACAGGAACAACGCGATACAATATCCCCGATTCAGGTGTTTTATGATTCAAGTATCCGTTAGTAGAAGGATCAATCGATGGCTTCCCGGGATTGTGACGAGCATTGCAACAGTGGTTGTTTTCGTTCGATCCCGATTGGCCTTCATGGATGTGATGAGAACGATGCAGTCGCCCTTGATGAATTTCCATCTGCCTCGCCTTAGGGAAGAATTTGCTTGTTCAACAGATCGTCCATTAATACACTGAACTCCTTCAAATGATTTTCTAGATCGGCGGCAACAAGATGATCACAAAAATGCTGTACCGCAATTCCGTATGTGATCACCGAGTCAAGATTTTCCGGTTTGGGCGCCTTGGCACGACGCGCCTTTTCTATCAGCTCATTCAAAATGAGTGCTGGTCTACCGTACAGACGCTTTAACGTTTTTATGATCTGCGGAACGGCATTGAGAGTCGTCAGCTTCGATTCGACGGCCTCTCGTGCAGCTCTCTGTAAGCACTCTTCAAGCCGCATCAAGTTTTCCCTATGCTTGAATTCGCATGCCGCAGTGGATTCGTTAAAACCACTTACAGGGAAACACACATGATAAGCTGCGGAGAGCACACTTTTGGAAATCGCGCAAGCGAATATGAAAGTACGGAAGGTTGATACGGAAACACCCAATATGTTAGCAAATCGCCCAATATAGATACGAAATCGCGTGCAATTGATATAAAATGTCAGATTGGCGAGGCGGTTTGAATGCTGGGTATATACTTGTCGGTTCGAGAGTTGAAAAATGTAAACAAANCAGGCATGAGCAACCTGCGGCCCGCGGGCCGCATGCGGCCCTCAAGGTGGTTTTATGCGGCCCGCGAATCTAGTTTCAAACCAATAGCTCCATTATATAAAATGTTAATAAGAACTAAAAGTGCAAAATACCCGGTTAATACAACACTAAAAAATAATTAAAAAATCCTTTTAATCATAATTCAGTTTTCAAGAATCCAGCAGTGCGTCTAGTCCGAAACAGACCGAATAAAAGGAGTTTTACTACATTCATTATTACATCAATGTGGCCCGCCAACCAGTTTTTGATGTTGAATGTGGCCCGCAGCTCTAAAAGGTTGCTCATCCCTGCCGTATGTGATCACCGAGTCAAGATTTTCCGGTTTGGGCGCCTTGGCACGACGCGCCTTTTCTATCAGCTCATTCAAAATGAGTGCTGGTCTACCGTACAGACTCTTTAACGTTTTTATGATCTGCGGAACGGCATTGAGAGTCGTCAGCTTCGATTCGACGGCCTCTCGTGCAGCTCTCTGTAAGCACTCTTCAAGCCGCATCAAGTTTTCCCTATGCTTGAATTCGCATGCCGCAGTGGATTCGTTAAAACAACTTATAAAGATAGGCCAATCTCTAGGAGAGCCATGGAAGATGGGCAACTTTTTCGGATACACCTGCCTTGCGACTATTTGGATCACTGCTCCTAAATTCCGCAGGTTCAGATTACTCACCGGGTGCCTGCAGGTCTGACGCTTCCACCGGTGGTTCGGGTGTCGGAATGGGCTCTGTAACATGTGAGCGTTCGACAGCCGAGTGTTGAGATTCCGAACGCACACTTCTCGCGACTATCGGGCACCCTTGACTATGCACCCATTTAGCCGTTTTCAATTTGGAACTAGTACTCGATCTTTCAGAATCACACTCCATTTGTTCCTCTAAATTAATTCGGAGCTTTTCCTGTTCCAGCTTCATTCTTGCCATTTTCATCTCGAACTCTTTTTCAGCCATTTTCCTCTCCAGCTCTTGCGTCCTAGCGAGCCGTTCGAGCGCTGTTTGCGCGGACGTTTTCGATGTGGTAGAAGTGGCTTTGGTGCTTGGGGTTCTGTTAGCAGTCCGCGATTCGGTGCGTCTTTGTCCTAATGGTTGACATGTTGATTTCGTGTCAACAATGACAATAAAAGGTTAAAAGGTGCATTGATAGTTGCAAAGTTGCATAAATTTAAACGGTTTATTTAACGAGCATTGCATTCTTTTAACCGTTTTGGAGCTAATCTATTTCGTTTATCGTTATAAACCAAACCGGCTTTCGAGAATACACGTTCGCATGGTACTGATGAAGCCTGCATACAGAAAATTTTTGCACTATTTGATAAAGTTTGGGGAAATTTGAAGCTTCTCTTTTCCACCATTGAAATGGATCTGCATCGAATTGTAACCGAGTTTTTTGCAAATACCTATCTAATTCTGGGATTGCAATGCTTCTAGCATCTGTTCTTTCTTCCGTTAGGTCTATTCGATTTAAAAATTTGAAAAAAATTGAATCTGAATTCAGATTATTAGCTACAGCGGGAGCAGAATCAGTTTCAGGATAAAGGGGAATTATATCCAAGAGAATATCTTCGTAAACCGATTTAAACAAATCATTTTCAAACGCGTACTTGTTCATCCTGGGATCCAACACCATTACTTTGGTTATTGTTTTGCTATTCTTCATAAATTCAAAATATGTTTCTAATCCCAGCCTCAGTTCGGAAACTATTTTTTTTACTTGTTCTTCTAAGTTTTCTTCATTTTCCTGAAACTCTATTATCTGATTCAATAAAATTCTCATTAGCAGTCCCATTTTTGATAGGGTTACAGACTTGATTGACAGACTGCAGATACATGTTTGGTTGCCTCGGCAAAGAATTTTAGTATACTTATCGATTGTTCTACTATTAACCATTCCTTATTATCTATATTACATTCTAAATTTAATGTATCTTTACAAACGAGAAGTGGAACTTTATTTTTTAAAAATCTATCTAGCATCTCGTAGGTCGAGTTCCAGCGTGTCTGTACGTCTTGTTTTAATTTCAATTCTGGCACATTAAAATTGTTCTGCACCTCAGCCAGTTTTTTTGTAGCTATTGAGCTGTTTTTAAAATGCATTATAATTTTTGTAATTTCGTCAACTACCGATTTTATGGATTTGTTAATCGCATTTTGTACTATTAAAATAAGCGAATGTGCATGGTTATGGACATATGGATATGGATTTCATCCATCGCATTGACTGCGGCTTTCATGTTGGAAGCGTTATCTGTGATGATCGTTACTATTTTGTTATCAACTTTGAAATTTTCTGTTACTTCTTTAATCCATTTGGCAATTTCGGTTCCTGAATGTTTCGTGATAAACTCTGAACATTCAAGTAAAAATGTCTGTAATTCGACATTTTCGTCTACAAAATGATCCGTAAGGGCATAGAAACTTGTATTGTTGATGTAACTCCATCCATTCGCTCTCAGTGATATTGCTTTAGCTTTACTTAGTTTATTTTGGACAGTTTGTAAAACTTCATAATAAACAATAGGAAGTAAAGCGTGAGTTACAGTTTTCCTGCTAGGCGGAGAGTGTTGGCTGTTCAAAGAACTCAAAAAACTTCGAAAATATTTGCTTTCTACTACTGAAAAAGGACAACAGTCCTTACACAATGCCAAAAATAGCATTTTATCTAGTTTCCCCTGACTTTCTATAGATAGTGGCCTATTCGACGGAAAAAAGGATTGTATAGTGTTTTGAAGTGAAAAAACGCAAGATGTTGTTGATGCTTGTGGTTGCCCGAGAAAGGAAGAGGAGGAAGAGGAACCAAATCCTGACAAGCGAACTGATTACGCCGGAGAACGCCTTATGGTGTCATACGATCGCTACCAGTTACGGACTCTCGTATGATCATAGGCTGGACGAATCAGGGATATGAACAAAATTCGACTCCAAATCGTTTGCCTATTTAGTATTTAATTTTTACTTTCATAAAATTTCTGATACAATGTAGGAAAGCAAATAATACTTGTTTCCTTTTTGAAGTCCAGGCAGCAACTGTTTTGCTATTTTATTTTCCACAACTTATATACTAAATTATTGGTCACCGAGTGACACTCACACTCCTACACGGCCTTTCCTGACTGTTCTTCCACCTGGAAGAAAGACTTACACACATTCTAATCACCGTAATTGTTCCACGGTTTCACGCAATCCGTGGCTGTTGT
>CM028118.1:17403757-17414299 GCA_016170025.1 Anopheles vaneedeni | reverse complement strand
TAGAAAAGTAGCCAAGACCTTGGCCTTTCCAACGGTGTATCGCTTTTTGTAAATAAATGTCATTTTCTATGAAAAAAAAAATTGGAGACCTTACTTTATTGTCAGCCCTCGTATTGCGTGTGCACTCGTGGAAGGTTTGTTTGAGAGTGAATTTATTTCTAGTTCTTATTTACTATTAAGTCTTAATCCTATAATTCATTTCAGTAGAATTCATCTTCCATAAATCCCTGTTAAGCGAATTGCCTACGTGGAGGCGTGAACAGCTTGGTTATGTCTTGGGCTCCCAAATCTCTCCAGCAAGAAATATTTGTTTGACAATTGTCGCTTACAATTGCTACAACATTTATCATGCACTCACTTAATTTTTCAATAATGCTCAAAATGATCGTCTTGGTCATTTTTTGGTCGAATGCCATAAAAACGGGTTGTTTCCATTTGCTGAACAAACCGCGGGCCATTACTACTTGGAGGTAATCGTGTGGACCCAACACTTCATCCGCTCCAACATCTTATTCCATTACGTTTTTCACTTTCATTTCGTCGAAACTGAGGACACATTCACGATTCCTCGGAATAAATGATTATGCAATACCTCCCATTAAAGTTGAAACATCATCTAGGATTCCTTGTTTTAAGTTTATGGACTTCGCGTATCTCTGAAGCGTTGCTTTCGACGGAAGCGGGTAGTGCATATCGACAGCCATGTATTTGTAAGCACGTTTGCCAAAATATCGAAGAGTTAATGCAGCTCGTAGTTCTTCCTTTGTCTACTTCACTCGTTGCTTCCGTTGTAAAATAAGCTCAATTTGATTTTCAGATAAAGTCTTTTTCAACCTATTTTTAATTATTGGTACTAGGTCTGAAGGCTGAATGGCATTTTGTTCTATTGCTTTTAATTTGTTTTTTAGAGCTGCATTTTCCTGTTTGAGTTCTTTGTTCTGTTGCAATAGCTGACTTTTTTATTTTAATAATTGTTTATTTTCCCATAGTAACTTTGTGCTTATTTGAATGTCTTGTCTCATATTGGCTATCTGGTTTTGAAGGTGTTCTATTTTTTATTCATAAAACATGTTACTACTGGATTCGTCAGGATCAATATCTGTGCCATGCGGAACCTCATTACTCACATACAATTCGGAAGAACGTTGATGTTGGTATTGCGTTTCGTATTGTTGCTGTTCTGGTGTAGTGACAGGATTTCTATAAACTAATGAAGGAATCGCTACAATAAGTATAAATAACCAGTGAGCTGAAAAAATCAAACTACACAATAAAGAAATTTTACCATTTGCAGTCAACACCCTTAATGGTTGCCTATTTTGATGATTTGTGAACTTTCCAGTTGGTAGTTTTGATTCGTAAAATGGCAAGAACAACTCACGCTATCATTCTTTGGTTTCCAATTCGATTCTCTCTGGCAAAACATTTTCCATTGATTGCGTAGAACTGCAGCTTTTAGAAATCGATGAAATGTGATGTTGAGGTTTTCTTTTTTAGCACGATAAGTGCTATTCATGCAGAAAGAAACCGCACAAGAGTTATTCGGCATTATGGAGACTAAATTAATAACCAAATTTGATTATTTGTAAAAAAAGTTCAGAAGCAGAAAATTCCTTTGAAAACACTGTATACTTACGTGTTAACACTAGAACCGCTGATGGGACTTTTTTGTCCCAACGCACTCGAAAAAGGTGTGTTATTCCGCTTGCCGTCGTGATAACCCTTTGAATTTTTTTGACTTTTATTAATTTTAAACTATCTTTTGAATGCGCTTATAAAAAATTGTGTATTCCATATGGTACTCTAAAAAAACATTTCCAACCTAGAAACGCCATATGGGACATTTTTGTCCCATAGGCAAAATACGTTGTGGCGCCTGGTATCCCTGCTGCCAACGAGTGACGGATGTGTCGTCAATAGGATGTCAAGGGATGTCAATAAGAATAGAACAGTAAAAGTGCGCGAAAGTATTCAACTACATACGTGCTTTTACTTTTGTTTACTACGGGCTTAATTTTTCGCTATCATCAATCGACTAGTCTATATAAGCACTTCGACTTGCCGGCTTGCTTGGTCGCTTTGTTTTGATTTTTTTTATAATTGATTGAGTTGCTAATAAAGCTTTGTTATTCCTAATTGTGATGCCTATTCATTATTTAACAAGCAAAAACCCTTAGGTAATAATAAACATGTCTAAATATGTATACATTACGTATGGGATAAAATTGTCCCATATGGCGGTTCTAGTAAGGTTGAAAAGTTAGGCGGTTCTAGTGTTAAACTCGCTTCTTATACAAAATTTTTAAAGAAGAATACGTGCAGCGATGCAAATCACAAGCAACTACGAGTTAAAGATGATTTTATTCAAAATTCTCCACAACTAAACTACTTTGGTGATGCAATCCACGCATTCAACACATCTGAAATCCAGTGTCTAAATTCTATACAACTGAATTCAGAGGAATTGAACCTAGTTTTGTTTTCACCCGTCCTGTCAAAATTCAATTTTTTCCGAGTTTGGTTGTCAATTTACAAGGGATGAGACCACCTGGTCTTCATGCACTCTGGGGACACCCATGGCGTTTGCCACAAACGTAGCCGTCAACTATTTTTCAAACGAAGGTTCGTTGTGTTTATAATTGAATTCCCCAGGCAGCAAAATTTGCGATGTCGCATGAACTTTTGCAAGGCTAATTAAAAAGACCAGGTGGTGGAATGTAGAGCATTTTGACATTCAAGAAGACGTAAAACAAGAAACAAGTCGTTTGACAAGGGTGGGGGCGTTTGACAGCATAACAAATACCTAAGCAAAGATACACCGACTGTTTAAATTGCAACGGTATTTTCATTTAGGCGCTGCTCTGGGATTTGTCGTATACGACGAACGACAAATACAAACGTATGGAGCTGTATGAAAGTGCTCTGTCAAATCCTGTAAAACATGATCATACATCAGTCGTTATACAAATCAATTTGTTTTTTCTATAAACCTCGTAAAACTTGTCGTAGGCACATCTTTCAAAACGTGCATCTTGGTTGTCAAAAACAACTGACAAGCATTTTGCTGTGGTGGGGTGGAGGGGGGCAGGGAAAAAATAACGAATAAATACCAAAAATAAAATCACTACTCCCGAACCAGTTGCAGCAGGCATTCGTTGCGTATTTTTCTTCTGATTTTTTTAAATCAATTTTCAACAATAGAACTGTGAGTATTTCTAATGATGATTAAAATTGCATATGTTTAATGTATTTAAATCATTATTACAGAAAATGGAACGTATCAATATCGATATGTTAATAAGCATGGTGCAGAAGCGGAAGATGCTGTGGTGTCCTACGGATCCAAACTACTCCAACAAACAATTTGTTGAGAAAGTATGGAATCAAGTGGCGGGAGCGCTGAAGGCCAATAGTAAGTTACTTTCAATAATTCATTATTTTTAAGAAGCAACGCACGAGAGCAACCTTAAACTCTTCAGCTACTCGTTATTACGGTTAGCATGAGATCAATTTACAGGGTGTTCGAGATAAATTTGACAGTTTCTGAGGGAATAGGAAAGGAATTTTTATCAAATTTATGTTAAATATTAAAAAAAAAAAAAATTCTACAAAGTTTAGCTTATCATGTTTGCCGCATTTTTTATTCGAAGTACCCTCCCTCCGCGTCGATGGCCGCCTGCACCCGCTTCCGGAACCGCGCGCAAGCCCGGATAACCATGTCTCTGGGCTGGCCGCAAACACGGCCTTTATTCTGGCCACCAGCTCCGCTTTGGTATTGCAGGACGCCCTGTTGGTGTCCCGCTCAACTGTGCCACACACAAAGTAGTCCATAGGATTAAGGTCAGGGGAGCTGGGTGGCCAAACGTCGGTGCTGGTGTATCGGTCGAAATTGGCAGTGAGCCATTGGCGTGCTTTTACGGCCGTATCGCATGGTGCAGAATCCTGCTGCCAAACGTACGGCCGCCCATTGGCCACCGTCTCAATCCACGGCTTAACCACGGTGGCCAGCAGGTCACATCGCCGCCTTCCGAATTTCGGCATTCGTATGGCCGGCACGAACCATCATAACACAAGTTACGCGCTTGTACAATTCGGACGGGTTCCATATATTTACGGAGCTAGACATTTTTTACACTTGTTCGCACAACTTTTAGCAATCGAATGACATATAAATCATTTCGATACGTCAACTCAACCCTGAGATATAAACCCAAAGGTCAGGTGTCAAATTTATCTCGAACACCCCTGTATATCTGGGTGGCCGTTATTTATTGCTGCTGCAGGTCGAGTTTGTCGGATCCAACCTGAGTACTCTTCCCTGGCGCCGTTACTTTTTGTTGCTGTTCGTTCAATGCACGCCGGATGTTAGTTTTAGTGCTGGTTATCTGGTGATGCTGCTCTGGTTTGTTAGGTGCGGAAAAGGTTACCGCTGGAGAATATCAAAGAACAAACGCATTACAACAGTTTTAATATTCCTTCAGGATTTTAGTATTTTTACTTGCTGTTTAATTTTTTATACTTTAGAAATGTGTTCATACTTCAACAATACAATATTTTGATTTACAGCGATTACGTTATCTTCAGTAGATTCTCATATACATTGCGTCTTGTGTAACCGGTTAATGGCTGTGTCGATTGCTCAGTGGATACTTTCTTTATTTTTGTTTTGTAGCTTTGGATTCTCCTTCTAATCGTTCCACGCGGTTATTCACTACTTCCTCTTTTTTCTGTCCTGTCATCCTTCTTCCCGTGCGCTGCTGTCACTCTTCTCCGGTTGAAAGGTATAGTAGCAGCACACGGGGAATCGCCTGGATGACACATTCGTGGATTGCACGAACAGGCTGATTTGACATTCTAAATAAATTAAATTAAATTACACATGAGTTGTTATACTTATATTATGCTACAAAATATTGAGAAAAATGTAGTTTAAATTGAAAGTAAAGAGAATTGACCATAAAACGTTTAGCGCCGCATCACCTGAATCCATATGATGAACCATGGAAATCACCTTGCATGGTTTTAGTCGAGCTAGAATTATATTTTTTTTATTAGAATTAGTATTACGAGAAGAGTATTAGAATTAGAACAATAGATGAGTATAAGAATTATTTATTTTTGCAGAAGATGCTTTAGTAATGTTTTTGTTATAATTGTTAGAAAAAAACTGAATTAATTGTTAGTGTAGTATCGTACCAGGTCGTTCTGCTCCCGTCGATAGTCGAACATCGAATCCCCGTTGCCTGCCCTAAGCGGTCTGCTCCTGCGCCTCTTTCATGTGTGTGTGCGGCAACCCAATTAACAATTTCATAAGGTCGATTGCCAAAGGTGTATAAATAAAGTCATATGCTACAGTTAGCAAATTTTATTCGTTGTTTTCAAAATTTCTAATGAACATATTTTTAAATTCATCCCTAATTCTGTACGCCCTTCTTGTGGCATTGCTGTAACGCCTATTGCGTCGAGTGGCCTGTTGTGATGGATTGCTTATATCATTGGTACCTGTAATGCCTCTAAAATCTATACATATGTTATGCAACAAGCATATTGTTTTTACAATAATATCTAAATTCTTCGGTTCTTGTTGCAATTCAGTCTTCAAGCACCGCCACTTGCAAACTGTTTTGCCGAAAGTACATTCGACAATGTTTCGAATTTTATTGTGGTGTTGATTATATAGTTCTTCTGCCTCGCCACTGTTGGCAGGATAAGGCCTCATTAAATATTCCTTTAATGGATAGCCTTGGTCCCCAAGCAAAACATAAGGCATCTGCATAGAGCATCCTTCGATTGGGCTGGATGGCGGAAATTTTTAAATGTGGTTCTCCATGTTCTGGCATGTGTTGTTGTTCATAAATACGCCGCTATCGCTTCGTCTACCATAATATACCAATAATACCAAAGTCTACCCGAATATCCACGGCAATGTATCTCCCTTTCGCATCTACAATTGCCTGTAGATGTATGGAGAAATACTTTTTATAGCTGTAGTATTGAGACCCCGATAGTTTTGGGCATTTTGCTCGAATATGTTTCGAGTCTATAGGTCCAACTACGTTAGAGAACCCATACTGCCGTTCGAATTCTTCGGATATTTTGAAAAGGTGGTCGGATGTTGGAAAAGGCATATGAATCGGTTGCAGCGTAGCCCAAATAGCTTCACAAGTGTTATATATTATAAAACCAACAGTGTGATTTCATATTTTGAAACTATGAGAAAAAGCTCTGTAGGACAAGCCAGTAGACAGGTATCTAAAATGAATGGAAAAATAAATAATAAAAATTATTGATTCAGTTCATCTAGTAAAAACAAAATGGCAAAGCTTGCGATCGCAGTATGCCAGAGAGCTGCGGAAGTTGAACCAGCCCACTGGCTCAGCTGCCTGCCCCCGTACGTCATGGCGCTAGCATATTTGAAGGACGTGTACGCTTCACGCAAGTGTGTGAGCAATATTCCACCAGTGCGGAACAGGAGTAACGGTAATGTTGTTGAAGGTAATATAGATGCACATGAAGATGTGTACAATCGTACTTATATAATTTTTTTTTCTATTTCTCATTTAGCATATCTGGACAATTCGAACAGGTACTTCGAGTCGGAGTACCTGGACGAAGACTCGGATGATGCTATTATCCCGCCAGCTATTATCGCAGAAGGTAATGAGAAATAATAAAGTAAGATTAATTCTCAATGTACTCATGTACTTTTTGCTATATTCTCCAGTACCTAACTCAGCTTCTGATCGGGAAGTGAGCGATGCGCGACGCACCCGTCCCCGAAAACAAAAGACCGCTGAGTTAGTAAAAGAAATTTTGAACGTCGAGCAGGAGAAAATTTCGAAGCTAACTCAGATCATGGAGACGTTTTCTGATCCGTTTTTTGCTGATCTTGCGAAGGAGACCGCCAAATTTCCTTTCAGTAGGCAGTTAAAAATTAAAGCGGACATGATGGCGTTGCTCCACGCACACGCTGAAGAGTGGGAAGCGGAACATGCACATTAGTTTAGTTTTTGTATTAGTGTTTAGATTAGACTTGTAGTTAGTTAGTTACACGAATTTTATATATTAAATTCCACGCACACTGCCTTACAAACATCTGTGTTTCTTCCTTATTGGTTAAAACGGCCATGCCAAATCTACTTTTTTTTACAACAGTTTTTCTTTTAGGGGATAGGGGCAGTAGCGAGTTTAACGGTACGCGGACTAAGAAGAATGGGATTTGACCCCCAATCCTGCCGTGTGGGCCGGCGCCGTTTATCACATACACCACCGGTCCGCCCCGTTCCATCTATACCTATCAGATTTACTAGTCATATGATGGAACTAGACATGC
The DNA here is from genome assembly GCA_016170025.1 of Anopheles vaneedeni. Lineage (NCBI taxonomy): Eukaryota > Metazoa > Arthropoda > Insecta > Diptera > Culicidae > Anopheles > Anopheles vaneedeni. The sequence continues at coordinate 17,406,966 of CM028118.1, read as the reverse complement.
GCGTAATAAGTCAGAACCGTTTAATTCGTTCCTATTGTAGCTTTACATGAAACTAACGTTAGAAGCTGGTGGAGCCTCAAGCGCTCAGTTCTACGAGATCAACACGAGGACGAAATTCGTTTCGTCCTATCGGACGAATAAACGTTCTCTAACCACGTAACCCTCAAACGAGTAAGACGTTCTTTCCACAGCTATCCGAAAACGGCCTTGCCATTCGGGTCTCTTCGATTCGTTTCGCTATTTTGTTCCCACACTATCTTTCTACTAAGGACGGTGAGCGGAAGAGCTATCGCACGCGTACAATACACTACAGTGAATAAACTGGACCGTAATCAACCCTTTTAAATGACCTTTTTCCTCATGTCCTTATGGAACAATCATATAACATGTGTGAATAAGAATAAGTGAACAGCAGAATAGATCTACGACGAAAGGAGGATCATTGTGCAATATTATTATTTTCTCTCACTTTAAGGTCAGCATCAATCGATGCTCTGGAGATATATTGGAATGCGGCAGTTGTGAACGAATTGCTTCTAATATGTAGAAAAATGTTTTTCTCGACATCCTCATATACTGATGAAACAATTTCGGCTGATTCGAAAGGTGCTGGAAAAGGACGGTAAATTCTCCACTCGACGTACGGTCCTCCCATAGCGAATTTTTCTCTGCCCTTGTTTCTAATAGAGCTACCAATGAAGTAAGCAAAGCCGAGCTGGACACAAGTTCTCCAATGTTCATTTTTTATCTGAACTTTACTCTACTAAAAACGAACAGATCCTAAAACGAACAGTCAGTCAAAATTGAATACGATTTACTGTTTGTTATGTAATGGTTTGAATTGATGATTTGACGTTTTTCTTCTTCTTATTATTACGATTTGACATCCCTTCTCTGTTTGACAGATTGTGTGACGACAAATCCTTGAGCACCAATAAAATTTGTCGTTGTCCTTCGTCGTATACGACAAATCCCAGAGCAGCGCCTTATGATAACAAATATTTGATCGCTATTTATATTACAGGTATTCCCCGATATACGCTATCAATGCGGACCGGAGGCAATCGCGTATCTAGAATATTAGCGTATATCGAATTCTTGGTTTGATGATAGATTTCTTTGTTTATCCCCATCTCTTTGCGGATATTCTGACTTACATTACTGAACATTTTTTCATCTTCGTCCATTGGTTCTATTTCCGATAATGTTCTTTCCATATAATTGTTAAGTAGTTGTTACTGCTAGATAGAAACTCGTTACGCCAGGCTTTGAAGTATTTTTTTGGTAATTTTGCTTCTTTGTGAACGAAGTTAAATGTCAGTTTCGAAAATTTCACGTATAACGAAATCGCGTATATCGAGTATGGCGTATATCGGGGAATACCAGTATTTGAAATCAAAGCACATTTGTCTATGAAATGAATGTCTAAAAATACTCAATTTATTTTGTTTACTTTTTTTTAATAAAACCTGTCAGTGTTGTAAACAAACGTTATTTACACCGACCGCCGCTGTCACTGCGGTTTTAATGTCGACATAAATGTAAAGATCTTGCCATTCGATCGGAACGGTTAGAACCGTGGTGAGTTTAGGTTTGCGAAAAAACTTATAAAATGGGCGGGATCACAAACAACGAACCTCTTTGGTAGAAAATCGGCAAGGAATAAAGTAACTAATTTGTTGGTTCGTAATAGCGTTCCTAAAAAAGTCTTAAAAAAGCCGCGTTTTTCTACAGTCAGTAAAAAGAAAAGCAATCTCATTTAATGAACTAATTATTTTAATGTAAATAAGAAAAATTGATTTCTTTTTCTTATTAATTTCGTATTAATTAATTCTAAATTAAACAAAACGAAAACTAATTCAAATTTTAAAATTTAAACCGTATGCAATGTTTGGATTAGTTTGGATTAGGATCAGTTATTAGTAATTTGATTTATTCTCAATTACTATTTATTTATTATTACAAATGATAATAATATTATCAGGAAAATGGTCTTGTATTAATATATATCGAGTAAGTTTTCTGAGTTTGTTCGTAGTTTTTAAGACTTGTGGTTGTGTTCTTTTTCGAACAACTGTTTTATCCTTGTGTTCAATAAGCGCCTTCATATTGAGATAACGCATGCGTACTATTACTCTTTGCTTTGCAAATGCCTTTATAATTTCTAAAGGTAAATGTTTAATTTGTTTATGAATTTGATTTGATAAACGTTTTACTATGGATGGTTTTTTGGAAAGCTCTCCATTAGGGTTCAGTTTGAGAAATATTTTTTCCATTTTGTTTCCTTCCGCCAAAAAATTCATTGATGGTTTAAAAAGTCCGCCTACTGATAAATGTTGCACAAATGAGGGTGGCTGGCAATAACCATGTTCTAGTTTCAAAGAGTATCCTCCTAACTCAAGATCTGGAAATTTAGAATTAAACTTTCTACCAAGATACCCCATTATGTACTCCAAACCATCCCTTTCTTGTTCCTTTAAATCTAATGCGGTACTGCTAACAGAACTTAGAATTTCACTGTCATCTTCTGATAGCAGTCCGTTTACTTTTTGCATCTCTACTATATCGGGAAATATTGGGATAATTTCGGCCTCTGATAAAAATGAGGCCGCTATAAACTCTTCGTTGTCCACATCATAATTTTCGTCCATTTCGTCTTCTATGGAACCTTTCGATGTAATGTATGCGTCTGGCTCTATGTTTTTTCGTTGCTCAGCGTCGGTCTGATTGTGTAATATGCTTGGTGATTTTCCCAGTATCATCATCCTGATCCTGTACATACAATTTAAAGGCGAAGGATGGTCATGCGTTCCACCTTTTTGGCGCAGCTGGGAGAAAAAGTTCTCGAGCACATCTTGGTTCAGCTGAAACAGTTCAAAACGTATTTTAGCTTAAGAAAAATAACATGATTATGATATATACTATTTATTATAACATTTACCTTGTATGTTGATAAATATTTTATGTTATGTTTTAATTTCATGTCTTCAAATAACATTTTTAATGATGTTATCTGCATCAAAATGGATTTTTGAAATGTTTGCATCCCAGGTTTTCCAATTATTTTAGAGTGCAGCATGAGGTGGGACATATCATCGAGAGCTTGTTTTTGACATGATGATCCTATGTAAGACTTTTTAAATTCTAGTTTAGCTTTCGGGGAGTATGAATTCGATACGTTAAACCACATATCGATTTTTTCTATGTAG
>CM028118.1:17381123-17392373 GCA_016170025.1 Anopheles vaneedeni | reverse complement strand
ACGATATTAGAAAAAGAGGAAATATATTGCACAATAGTCACATATTTCATTATTCACAATTCTCTCTTTATCCGACAAACGACACTATATCTAAAAGCGATTGACAGATAGCAAAATGTACCAGGGATTACAAAAGATCGAACCATATGTGACCACTAGAATAAGTCTAAAATACTTTCATCCATATTTGAACGCTTTACGAAAGCGCTGAAATGCACAAACGCCGAATTGTATTTGCCAGGCGCGTTGATATTTGATTTGCGTTCATGTTTTCCACGTACGCAAACAAAGTGGTTTGATATTTAATCACATTCCTTATTCAATTCACCATGATAGGAGTGTAGAATTTTCACAATCGAAGCTATTGTGGAGCGTACAGTACCTTGGGGAACTAAGGGGATCATTCAACTATTACGTCACACAAAAGTTTAGATTTTTCGACCCGCCACATTGATGTTAATATTTTAAATTCTATTGCCATTTGCAAAGCTTAATGTCTTAAAAGCTTCATAAATCAAACAAGATCAATGTTGATCCTTTTTAAATAGCGTTTGTCGTCGGCCTAAAATTAGGTCTCTGATATAGGGATTATTTCTTATTTGATTTGAAATTGAAGGGCTGCGACCAAAAAAAAATCCCAGATCTACCGAATACGGTGGTGAATGGGCAGGTAATACGAACCACACTTCGTACAGTTTCGTCATCGTCCACCAGTGTCCATATTCAAAATCATTTTATGCATTTTTATATAATATTTTCAGACGAAACAACTTCTTTCGAGTGTCTACTGCATTGTGTAACACCTTTTAAAAAATACTTAATGATTGACGGTTAACACTTGTTTGATTTGTCCAGTGTTTTTTCCCACCAAAAATCAGTCATGGATTAGCACACAAAATTTCATTTTATTCATGTCTTGCAAAACAACAACAAAATAATAACAAAAAGTTGTTCCACTCAAAACACTTCATATCAGGATCTAATCACCTGATATCAACTTATCTACCCACCAGTTGCATAGCCTGAGATATTTGAATAAATCTATTATTCCTTATTGTATTTTGTTGTTTGTCTTGCAGCCATCGTTTGTATCATCGTTTGTACTAATGATAGGCACTCGGAATCGTTTCTGGTTCCGGAACCGACTCCGGATCCGATTCCGGATCCAATTCTGGGATCTAATTCCGAACCAACTATGCGGAATCGATTCCGGAAAATTTGAAGGGATCTGAAATTGATTCCGACCAAAAACAGCATTTTGCCCATCACTAGTTTGTGATATTAAGTGCTTATGCCTATCAAAAGGTCGTGCAAAGCTGTAAATCGCGAAGTATAAAAAAAAAACAAAATTAAAAACTCCAGATTATGGCTGTTTAATGTCATATGTGTGTCCAAATTATGCACTAATTTTGTATTAAAACCAGTGCAATGAGTAGCATTCCACTTACAGTGAGCATTTTACTCAAAGAGCAGAAAATGATTCAACAAGAAGCAAATTACATTTTTTTCTACACGTTAATCAGGCTAGAAATCAAAGATTGGGAAAAAACAAAACTTCATACATTCAAAGACCAACCAACGCATCATGTATGTAATTTAATACTATTAAATTAAATTAATTTAATAGTTTAATTAATTAAATCCCATCCGGGCCGTTCCCCCGTAGCAAGGACTGACTATCCGATTAAGTGATAAAATAAGTCTTGTAAACCAGAAATGGCGGGCGTGACGTGTGCGGTCGTTACAAGCCAAGAAGAGAGAGAGAGAGAGAAATTAAATTAATAATAATACTATTGAGTAATAATACTATTAAGTTAAATTACTTAATATGGGGTCAAGTTACAAATAGTTAAATGTATAACCTAAATGTGAATCTCTGTAAATGCAATGTTCTGTGAATGTAAATGTATGTAAATAAAAAGCATGTTAAATTCTTAGAATTTTCTCTTTTCTCTTTTTTTCAGCAGCATTGATTATTTTTAGATCTGAAAAATGCTTCATTTGGATTATTTAATTAAAATAGGACTAAGTAATAGGGGCGGCCCGGTGGTGCATGTGACAAACGGCGCCAGTCCACACGGCCGGACCGGGTTCAAATCCCATCCGGACCGTCCCCCCGTAGCAAGGACTGATTATCCGGCTACGTGGTAAAAATAAGTCTAGTAAGCCAGAAATGGCCGGCGTGACCTGTAAGGTCGTTAAAGCCAAGAAGAAGAAGAAGAAGAAGAACTAATTAATGAACAAATTAAAATAGACGTAAGTAATGAACAAATTAAAATTCATAAATTGTCTATAACGAAAAAAACCAAAAACTCAGAAACGGTTAGTGTTGTCGATGACAATGCAATGGCATTTACACCGCTTCTCGAGCTAGTTGGGATCAATCAACGTTGAATTGGGATAATGATCAAGCGATTTGGGATTTGGCGCAGTGCATTTGGAAAATCGTGCTGCCGAAATGGGATAAGTCGCACGTTGTTTGGGTCACCTTCACATGAAATGGACACTTTCTCATTCAAAATGAACTAGTTTGACAGCGCGTGACGTTTCTCTCTCTCTCTCTCTCTCTCTCTCTCTCTCTCTCTCTCTTGTTGGCTTTAAACGATCTCTAAGGTCATGCCGGCCATTTCTGGCTTACTGGACTTATTTTTATCTGACGCTGTATATTACATGAACCACCGGACCACCCCGCTTGACGTTTAAACACGTTTAATAGATGTTAATTATTAAATTAGAACCGACCCTGTGCTCTGAAAATTTTGGAGCCCCAGTCATAGGCTAATGAGATCACTTTCAAATTTGTCTATTCGATGCCTTAGTTTATTTTTTATTCATATAATTCTATATTTATCTATTATCATTTTTTAAAACATAATGATGTAACACAAGAAATACGCATGAATCGACTAGACCAACTCTAGAATTATTGTGTTACTCGATATAGATAATAAAAAAACATTGGAAAAATATGAACTTCCCAGGGCATTTTGCCAAATATTTGTATCCGCTGATCTGTAGTAATTATTGGCAATTGGTGACTGAAAATTTGACAATCTGTGGTCGAATGTGTAAGCAGCGTTGAGAACCGCTGGTTGTCATTAGCATTCATGCAAATAGAATATAACATATTATTGATAATTTCGAACAATGAAAAATAAAAAAACACAGATTTGCTATTTTCCACTAAGCCATCTTTTAAAAATAACAGCGATTAACATTGCTGTCAAACTATATAAAAGATAGACTCCAGCTAATGATACTTAGCAGAACAAGTAGTTTCACGGTTCAAGCTCAGTTGGAGCTACTGTTTGTAGTCGAATGATGTTACGCTGCTCGATTTATTTGTGGTATTTAAAGTGCAAACGTGTGATATTAGAAATATTGCATTAATTTCTGTGCGTGGCATTTCAGTGTTGTTACCATCGCCGGTCTGTTTGGACATATTGGGTGCTTCAAGTTTGATTGCAGAAAAACAGATCAAAACTATCCATGTGAGCTTGAAAACTGGAACCCATCTGAGGAAGGATATTTCATGTTAAAATATTCGCCGCCCAACAGTTATATTGTTAATTTACGTAACTTACAAGCATCGACACTTCCAGGGCAATTTTGCACCGAGTTGGGCAAAGTGTTTCGATCATTTACGATCGATGAATCGCCAATGTTAAAAACGGTATCATTTACGAAAGATTGTAATGTAATGGGGTTTGAGATATTTAGATCATCATTATTTCGAATTACGTTCGAACAAAACACATTAATACACCATTTTAAAATCAATTACAGTCCAATGCGAAGTATTCCCCCTACGGTGAGCAACTTAGTGAATGTTAGGAACATCATTATACGAGTATGCAAAATTGAAAGCGTTGATTTGAACTTGTTCTGCCCATTAAACAATTTAGTATTCTTAAATATAGGCCGAAACAAAATTACCTACATTCAAAGACCATACAACGCTTCATGCATGCCAAATTTGGTAGAAGTTAATTTGGAATACAATGAGCTTAAGAGGATCAATTTCGAGGTGCTTTGGCCTTTAGCAAAACTGTCACAAATTAATTTGCGAAATAATAAGATTGACACAATTGCTGGAAAGCTCATGAACCCAGATGTATACAATTTAATACTACACCACAATCGCCTGAAGGTATTAGATTTCTGCAATTGGCAAGGTACAAAAGTAATCATTTTAAATTTATCCTTCAATAACCTAACTCGTGTTCCACGTTGCCTCTACAAAATATTATCACCAAAAACTAAGATGATTGAACTTCCGGGAAATCAAATAGAACATTTCGAAGTAGAAGATTTCGAACAGCTTCCTAATTTACAAATGATCGATATGTCGTACAACAAAATTGTTTCAATCCCTTTGAACAAGAGTTTATATCCTCCAATGTTAGTAGAATTGCATATGTATGAAAACCCAATATTAAGCGTACCAAATGGAACATTTGAAAGGATCTGCATACGATTTGGAGAACGTCCGGAGTCGTTTGGAATCTGATAAACTTTGAAAAGATTGCTTAGTGAAATACTTACGTAATTTAATAAATTACGTGCAATGTGCAATTATATGATTTGGTTATAGTAAATGCGTAAACTTATAGTGAAATATGTTGTTTTCTCTTATTTGTTATAATATCATTAATTGTATCCGTTTCTCTCGTCTAAATAAATTGTGTTGTGCAATCCTGAAAAAAACATACTTTGTATTATTCTGCTTTTATAATTTTGAAATTTTTAATATAATTTTTGTGAAAATATATAATTATGTAGAACAAGAGATACGTCTATCAACTGCACAATCGGATGCATCTATGTCTAAGGCTCTTCTGTAACTCCAATCAGACAATAAAAACATACAAAGATAACACAATACCGATTTTCGAGGGCATTTTGCAAATATCTTGACCAAGGATTTTGGCAAATATTTGTATCCGCTGATCCGCTTAATCTTGGAAATTGATGACTGAAAATTTGAAAACCTGTGGTCGATTGTTCATCCAGCGTGGAGAACTGCTGGATGTCATTAGCATTCATGCAAATAGAATACAGCATATTAATGATATTTTAACACAAATTTCAAACAATAAAAAATAAAAAAAACACAGATTAACAATTCTCTATTATATCATCTTTTTAAAATAACGGCGATTAACAATTCTGTCAAACTATCAACTGGATATAAAAGATCGACTAACGCTTGTGATATTCAGTAGAACACGTATTTTCACAATTTAAGCTCAGTTGGAGCTTCTGTTTGTAGTCGAATGATGTCACGCTGTTTGATTTATTTGTGGTATTTAAAGTGCAAACGTGTGATATTAGAAATATTGCATTAATTTCTGTGCGTGGCATTTCAGTGTTGTTACCATCGCCGGTCTGTTTGGACATGTTGGGTGCTTCAAGTTTGATTGCAGAAAAAAACTTCAATCCGATCCATGTAAGATCGACAACTGGAACCCGTCCGAAGAAGGTTATTTCATGTTAAAATATACACCGGAAAACAGTTCTAGTGCTACGCTACGTAACTTACAAGCAACGACACTCGATGGTCAATTTTGCACCGAGCTGGGCAAAGTGTTTCGATCATTCATCATCGAAGAATCGCCAATGATAAAAATGGCATCATTTACGAAAGATTGTAATGTTAAAGGTTTTGAGATAATTAAATCATCAATATTTCGACTTGCTTTCGAACAAAACATATTTCTGATATATTTGAGAATCAAAAACAGTCCANCTGTTGACGCTGAAGAGCAACAAAATGCTCTCCAACGTAGGAAATAGAGCCAAATAATATCGTTCATTTTTTTATTTTATTAATTTAAATTAAATTAAATATAATTAAAAATTAAACATTAATTTGAAAAATAGAATACACATCATGCTACACATGATGCTGCTACGCATATTCTCATTGTGCGATATATGAATATGCACATAACACTGGGAGACTGCTGCCGAACATGAGTGATCACCTAGCTGCGCTGCCGCTCTTGCATTACATGAGTTGTACCACTCATGTTCCACGTCTAGAACCGGATGAATATAATTATATGTTGCCACCACGGTAGTCACGAAAGATGATACAATTTAAGGTTGTTTCCATTGTAGCAGCAAATGATAACACGGGCTCCAGAACCAGAAGACAATCTCAAGAATCAATCCGTTATGTTTAATAGTTATGTTATGAATTGATCATGCTCCACATAACTTCAATTTACTGCTGTCCTTTTGTGTTTTCCTTTATCTGTAAAGAGAAATGATCAAAGGATTAAATTAGGATTGTTTGCCTATTATTAGATGAAATGGAAAAGTTTCCTTACCTTGTTGTTCGAGGATATCACAAGATATCGTGGTCGATGATGAATATGGAAGAAGGATAACAGAAGGAAAAATAAGAAAAGAAAACAAAATTAAAATTAGTTTGTGTACACCACACAAGGTTCAATGTTGCTGCAATGAAAAGTATCGTTAATAGCGACCCTCGAGTTAAAACAGAAACACAATCTCATCTCTTTAAGCCGACAATTCTATGGGAGGTTTCCATCTGAATACACATTATGCTTGATAATTGCTATTTGTTTTCAGGGCCGCACATTAACCGATCATAAACGGAACCAGGTTCCTGTCTCGAGCTGTACTACTCCTGCCACCGTCTGTACATTATCCAATTGCCCTACTTCCGTTCCCGCACATCACAGCTTTCTGATCCTCTCTTTTCCTCGCTAAACTTGATTCCTCGCTAAACTTGATCTATGATCATGCTTTTAGTTTATAAGTCATTTTGTTAAACCTATGAAGAGGTCTTACAATTTTAAACAAACAAACAAACAAACTGTTGCGTCCTGTATCCGCTATATCGGTGTGTGCAAGCTCAGGAATCATATTGGTTGCGGTACCATCTCATTTCTCGGGTAAAACGAATCACGATCATCAAAGACCTGATAACAAGTTGGACAAAGATCTGACCTTCTGGCTTCTGAGTTCCTATGCTTGAACAACTTCTACTGCTAACTGATCAGATGGATTGTGGAATAATGTTCAGCAATATGGTTAATCTATTATAGGAAAGATCCGCATTGAACGCATAGAACGGGTGTAATGATTGTTCACCAGCTTTGATGGAAGCAAATCTTTTTGTAAATTATTTTCTCACTTACTATCTGGGAGTTCAATTATTATTTATTTGGTCTGCATTCCCCGTTACGTTGTTTCAATGCTCAATTCGCAGTTGATGCCACTTTTCTTCTCGATATGCACGATTAGCATGTTGATACTTTATGCTCCTGCTGCAGGTTACGTTTAACTACGTATGGCTATGTCATTTGAAAGCGCGCAAAAGATATCATAATTGTTTACGTTCCTATTCGTTTAACGCAAAGGAGCGGAAATACGTTTTAAGCTTATAGGAAAAAAACGCAATCACAGCGGAACCACAAAGCTGCTAAACCGGAAGCATCGGTATAACCGAGAAGAAACACGGCATCGAAGCAGGATTAACCAAATCACAAACACTTCATCTCATATAAAAGCAGTGGATGGATATTTCATTGTGGGATTAGAGCTTTCGGTGGCAATCCTTTAGAATGGCATAGCCATACGTGAATCTAATACCGATTGCATTTTAGGAACTTGTTCATGCTCATATCAAACCAGTCATCCGCATTCCTTTCGCTATCAACATTTTTCAGGCCATAACACTCTTCGGCATAAACGCCAGCAACACTGAACTGATTCACAAACGCAAAAACTATCGTCTATCTTTCGTGGGCTGTTCTTATACTGTTCGTGGCATTTAGGGCTCCGTCGTTTCATCATCTCAATCGATTGTCTTTTCTGATCAAGCAGTCACAGTCTGATTGCCAATCCTTTCTTTTCTTGTGACCTTTTAAGATTCTCCTTCAGATAGTTTGTAGCTTCACTCCGGTTTACCACGTTACCCTATCGCAGCAAAGGATGCGCCAATCGCTGCATATCGCACTGATCATCTTCAAGCTACACTGTGTTTTCTTTCGCAGATGGAAACATTCCTAAGAACAGTCAGCACAAACAGCAGAAAATAACAACGTCGTGTGGCGTATACACTAGACACAGAAGGTTAACACCACCTACAACAATGTGAACTTAGAATTCAATATTCAAGTGCAAGTTGGCTTACCCATATGATCAATGCAGCGGACATAATCGTAGCACCAAAACAGCACCGAGGAAAAACAATAAACGTGCTTTAATCGGGAAACAATGTTGGTGAACAACGTTCAATCCAGCAGAAGAGCTTGTGTGTCTGCATAACTTATCGAGCTAAAACAATACGGTATTTCATTAGCCACAATATATAGCTCATGTTTGTTGTGTACAAAAATAGAAAATACTTACCAATTGTACGTCTTCTATTTCTACTGCTGGACGCCGCCTTGAATAGATCGTAGTGAATGTACACCGAACTATCTTATTCAGACGTGAACTATCAAATCACGTCTTATTTTTAATGCCAATATGCGCCTAACATCGAAAGGTCCACACCAAACGCTGCTTCTATAACAGCAATAACACGATTATTAACATATACATTACTCACCTCTGCGTTCAGAAATCGTAGGAGATACAATGGGTACCGATTTATTCAGGAATAACAATAGATTTTATAAATTAAAATACACTTTTCACAGAGCAAATATTGAACAACAGCATTGCATCGCATTGTTTACAATTCTGCCCCGTTCTTTCTTCTTCTTCTTCTTCTTCTTCTGCTTCGTTCGATCTGTCAAAACTGAAATGGCAGCAGATCAAAGTCTGTATAGTAATGAGGTCTCGTAATAGAGGGGTTTTGGCAGCTCTTGGAATAACAATGAAAAATAAAAATGACAGATAGGTGTCCGAAGCTCCTACACGATGTTGTGTAGTNCAGGCCAGTAACTGACCAAAATATAAGTAAAATAAACATGGCCTAGTAAGTAGGTGAAAAGCAACATGGCCTAGTAAGTAAGTGAAAAAGCAACAAATTGTAAAACTGCTGATCGCGATCGATCAGCAGAAAATTAGTATATAAGTTATGTTAAGTTAAGTGTAAAGCAACATTTCAAACGAGAACTCACTAAAGAACAGTGTTTGTTTTGTTCACCAGCCAAGTCGGACGGTTAATTCTCCTGTCTTGGCTCTTCCCAACGGATTTAGATTCGTTGCGGGTATTTTAACGTGTATGAGGAAGGGGAAGGAAGGAAAATGGGAATAGGATTCAAAGGAGAAGACCGTTCCCAAGCAAAAAATTTCGACTTGTCAAGAGCAAATGACAGAACGTCGCCCTCTAAAAAATATTCCGTGCCTGCTCGCACTAACACTGAGCAAAAGTCGGTCAGAAAGCTCGAGTCGAGTCTGATGAGTTTTCTCATGCTGTTCGCTTCTCTTGGGTTATGCCCTCTTGCTCGTACTCACGCTCGTTCTACCGTCGATACAAAAGTGTACAATCCGCGCGGTTGTCAGACTGCTCCAAACACCAACAAGAACAACAAATGCATTGATTTACAACAAATCGAAGCTACCCGAGTTGTTCGCGGGATCGTATACAGAATCGCTGATGAATCGCTGTACATTTGCTTTCCTAATTTTTATCATTATTATTAACATAATTATTATTCCATATTAAGAGAGGCGAATGCACCAAGACATCATACAAAAATAAAACAACAGCAAACATCATCGAAGCCACTTTATGTTGCTGTTTTCTACCACGACTTTGTTGTGAGCTAATAGACGTTTTGGGCGTAGGAATCCGATTTGATTATACGACCGTGAATTAAAGAACCACCAAAGTACTAGTTCGTCATATGCTCACACTGCAGAATTATCCCAACATTTGTATCATGTGTATACGTCGTATCATATGCATGGAAGCTGTTGATGATAAAACAGTCGTGAGTAGTCAAAAACTGGAACGTTCTGACGAACGTACCACAGCTTCACACGGTTGTAGAATAATACTCATAATATACTGAACAATAATATTAAAACAACATTGAAAGTCATTGTGAATTGAAATAATAACACACAGCTATGTTGTGTTAATGTAGCTCTTTTTAAGTTTCATAACATATTTTGGAACACGTTACAGCTTTCTTCGTTTTGTGAAAGATAAACAGCTCTATCAGTTTAATATGCCTAATAATTCTGTTTGCATTTCTCTTGACATCAAATCGATTGCGTGGCCGGTGTTCCGCGAAGCATTCTTCTAATGCTTGTCTTTGCCGGTCAGAGTTGCTAATCACAACATTTCATTTGCCACCGATCCTTTCATTGAATTGCTCATTGCATTGCACCAGCTAAGTCCGTGAGCCAAACTGTTTCTGTAGGATGCGACCGTAGCGACACTTCCTGGAAAACTAATATTAAATGCAAAACATATCACAACACAGCCGAACGTAACACATGGAACATTCTCTAGCGTTCCCTTGTTACCAGCAATCGATGCCGTGCGAAAGATGCTCAGACACTTTAAATAAAAGGCGCGTGTAGAAATTGAAACTCAATGAAACATTTAACAGTGAACTGTACATGAACGTACTTCGCGACATCTGTAATGATCCTATTCGGTATCAAGCAAGAGCCAAGAATATGTACGATTGATAATGTTCTGGTACGGCTTTGCATATTAGATGTCACGAAAGCCTACGAAAAAAGGTATGTTTATTTTAACAACAAACCCATAGATAATTCAACAAATATCATTGTAAAATCCTCAAAATAAAGCTACGTAAAAACGGTCCATGTGCGAGGATCGCCATTCTATGTTGAAAAATAAAAACACTCGTACAAAAAAACACTAACCTAAAAATCATTATTGCTCAGATCACTCCACAACATGTTGATGCATCGCGCACGAAGCACCACCAGCAATAGAACCATAACAGAACAGCTGATGGTACTTCGTTCGAGGCACTGCACGTAGAACAAAACCTGGTCCGTATCAATCCTTTTGGCGCCAAATTGTTGGTACCATCGGTTCGCGGACGCCTGAACCACCACGGTAAATTGCCTCCAAATGTAAGTCTGGGATCGATTCCCGATATTTCCTACCATTACTATCTTTGCAGAAAACACACATGGGCGAGCTGGCAATATCACTCCAGTATATGACTATCATACTTACCCTTGCGCACATCGCGCGAGGATACCCTAACCTTAAAATAATAGTACGGTCTAAATCCTATACCACTAGTCAAAACGAAACAAACCGACAAGCCA